>JBCFYV010001723.1:0-116847 GCA_039000515.1 Timema cristinae
TTTTTAAGTTGACCGTTAGGTTCGTAAGTTGGGAGAGCTCATATAGCGAGTATGGCCACGAGGCTTTTAAGGTTGTGGTGAGACATCTTGTTGGAGAGCTCATATAGCGAGTTTGGCCACGAGGCTTTTAAGGGTGTATTGAGACATCTTGTTGGAGAGCTCATATAGTGTATTTGGCCTTAAGCTTTTTAAAGTGTTTTTTTGAGATGTAGACGCTGTGGAAAGCTCATATAGTGTATTTGGCCTTAAGCTTTTCAAAAGCGTTTTTTTGTGTGAAATAGACGCTGTGGAGTGCTCATATAGCGTATTTGGCTTTAAGCTTTTAAAGTGTTTAGTTTTGTGAAATAGACGCTGTGGAATGCTCATATAGCGAGTTTTGCCAAGAGGCTTGTAAAGGTGTGTTGAAACATTTTGTTGGAGGTCTCATATAGCGTATTTGGCCTTAAGCTTTTTAAAGTGTTTGTTTGTGAAATAGAGACTGTGAGAATGCTCATATAGCAGATTTGGCCTTAAGCTCATATTTTATTGAGTCTTTGGATTCATAAGTTTGTTTCTATTAGTTAGGAGTGTAAACCTTTTGTAACATGCTTGTAAAGACTGTACAGACTGCTCTTTTTTTGTTGTTGTGTCAACCATTGTCATTTTGGAGGGAAATTTGGATAGGTTGCTTTCAATACTGGTGAAATTTTGGGATACTTTTCCTATTTGTTAAAGCAAAGGGGGCTGTAAAGTGGTCAGGGTTTTAGGCCCTTAGTTCTCCACCATTTCTTGTTTAAATTTACATTAGTTTGTCTTTGTTTGTATATTAATATGCTCAAGCTACTCAGAGTACTAAACTGATACATACATTTTTCACTTCCCATTCGTCTAGGTCTAATTTAATTATCTTTATTACTATTAAATGGTTAATTATAAGAAAGTGTGGGGTTTTATGGTAATTATAAGTCATGTAAATCATAACCAAAGTTGTAAGCAATGCATGTTTTAAATTTCAATTCTTTAACTTCATTTTCAGGCCTTTAAACTTTTAATCTTATACTTTTTCATTATTTAAAGTCTTTGTTGGAATATTAGAGTCATCCAAATTTATTACTTTTACTTTTCATTTTAAGCATCGTGCAATGTATTGATAACTGAACCCGGAAGCTGGGAGACGCACCTGTTGCTTACACTGTGTGGTTTTTCGGGGGAGGGGGGAAGGGGTTTGGCGCGGAGTCCTGGCCGATCAGTGCATTCGCTTGAGCGTCTGTGTTTTACATTATATGGAAGAGAAGCGTGAGACGCGACACAGACGCGATCGGGAGACAGGCCTGTTAACACTAAAATAGAGTAGACCTGTAGAGATGGGGGAGAGGAGATTTAGCCCAGGTGGATAAAAAGTTGTCTTTATCAATGTAACTAATTCGTTCATCTAAATTAATTAGCCGTATTACCATTATGTAAATTTTTTGTTAAATTAAAACTTCAAATACTACACTACCACATATGTTTTTAATCGGCTGAGTACCTCTACCCCCACCATTATACTTATAACCCTGAGATGCTCTACCCAAACAACTGACTGGCGTGGACGACCCCGTAAGAAGAAGAGGATCAACAGCTGACTGACTAGGTACACCACTCTCTCTTCTAACAAATGCTGTATACACTTTCTATAGACTATACTTTTTACAACCTTGTCCCATTAGTGTGACGGGTGACATGCAGAGAAAAGATAAAAAAAATACGTCAGAAAAGCAGGGAATTTAATTAAAATGAGCAAAAAAAACATGGAATTTAAATACTCTACTTAAAAAAGCCTTTTTAAAAATTTTAACGTTTGTTTTTAAAAGTGGTAATCAATGTAATAAACGTTAAAATCATCATTTACCAAGAAAGACCAGAAAAAAGTAGTGGCAGAAAAAGTCAAGTTTGAAAATCCTGTAAAAGTCATGGAATTTTATAAGTAGGCTAATGATTTGTAGATACACTGTGTAAATATGCAACCAATTTGAATTGGTTATAAGATGTTAAGTTTGTGAATAATTTATACTCACTGCACTACCAACGTAGATCCCGATCTCCCGGGTTACATTTGGGAGTGTAAGTAAACCTATTCAACAACCCTGCTGGCAATTACAAGATATAAGATAGAGGCTAAGTTAGTTATAATTTATGCAGTTTAGTTACATCCCTTGAAATTAGATATTTTTTATTGTAAAGTATTAAAAATACGCCATTTCTATTTTTTAAATAAAATTTTCATTAATGAATATATTAACTTAATAAAAATATATAATATTCTTTATAGGCTATGTAAGGTTTGTGAATTCATCTAACGTGGATCGAATTGGTTTTGGCCGTTTACTAATTATATCCTACGACAAGCAAATTGTTCAAGCTATCTCCATCCTTAAAAAATTGAGTACACTAGCTGTAAACAAGGAGAGTATATTTCAATGGTAGGATAGTTGCATTTACATAGTGAGAGTGAGATATAATTATTTAAGATAGCCACACTTAGTATACATAGTCGGGATTCGAGACCTGACCATGTTATCGATGGTTAAGACAAGATGAAACTGACACCTTTGTTAGCATGATCATTGTTGTGGTAAATTGAATGTTTGTGTTCATAATATGAGGACTCTTTAACTTCCTTAACAATTTTTAGAATAAAAAGAGGTGAATTATTTATATATATATATATATATATATATATATATGTGTGTGTGTGTGTGTGTGTGTGTGTGTGTGTGTGTATGTGTAGTAATTACGCTAGTAGTGCATTAAAAAGGTTGAATTTACTTTATTTATAGGGTGACCTGGGGGTCTAGGAGTAAGGTGTCAGACTCCTATGCTGGGGTCCGGGGTTCCATCCTCGGTCCCGGCACAGATTTATCTGATTACCAAACACTTTTATCACCTCTGACAAGAGATTTTGTGAATGTGAGAAATGCCAGACCTCCACCGTGGTACGGATTCCACGTTAAACTGTAGGTCCTCCATTTCCTCTCACAATCACCCTACCATTGCACATTAGCGTAAGTGCGTATAACCCGAACAGGTAGTAAGATTCAGTGCTAATAATAATAATAATAATGTAAGGCAGTGAGTCTGTGATGGACATATGTAAATTGTCAACTACATTATGTGATTCCAATTATCACAAGCTATCAGATAACCTAGCAATCAGCAACTCGGTAGGTGGCCTATTCAGCCGAAGGTGCAGTTATATAATTGCATGAGAAATATGTACATACATAGGAATAAATTGCTGAAGCTATTAAGGTGTATTTTAGGAGGATTAACACCACACGAGTGACATATTATGAAAATTTGAAAAATGACACCTTGCCATAAAATATGAGTGAAGAATGACCCTGAGCATGAAATGAATCCTGGGTAGCTCAGTGGTAGAGAATTGGCATACTAAGCCAGAAGTACCGGGTTCAATTCCCGTGTCCATGTGTCATTTTTCAAATTTTCTGAATATATATTTCTGTGTGTTTTATTCAGTTGACCTAAGGGAGTAAGTAAAAATCTTATTTTAATTTTAAATAGTTAAAAAAAAGGTTTAATATGCTACTCTGATTCATTCCACTTTGAATAAAAAATTATGAGAAACAAAACATCTTGGAAATTTTTTAACAAGAGTGCCATGGGATTCTAATCCCCTCCACAAGGGTACCATGAGTCTAGAAAGGTGAAAAATCCCTGCGCTAGAAAGTATAATTATAGAGAAGAGCTTTTCATCAAATTAGAATTTAAAATTAAGACAAATAAACCTCAATAATAATCATAGTTCAAAGGCCCCTAATTTCATTTTATTATTATTTATTATTATTAGCCCCGCATCTTACTACCCTACACTACACTTACACTAATGTGTAATGGTAGGGTGATTGTGAGATGAAATGGAGGATCTACAGTTTAACATGGGATCCGAACCACGTTGGAGGCCTGGCACTCCACACATTCACAATTTGTTTTATTTTATTAAATCCATTTTTAATTTGTTTTTGGCTAAGAACACTCGATGAAGAGGAGTAAAGATGAAATGAAAATTCCATGTTGACTTTTAGAATTGAGATTAGTATACTCAGTTTGCACATCTGTACTAAAAAAAAAAAGATTCGTGAAGAGTATTAACTGGAAGAAAAATATTTCGACAGTTAACTATTGTAAATAAAAGTAGCGTAGGCCTATTCGTTTGGCGAATATGTGAAATTTCCAGAGATTTGATCAAATTCCATTACTTAGTCCTGCTTTACAGTTAGTCCTAGTCCTAGTTAGTAACTAATCCTTTAAAATTATTAGTTCTAACATAAATGTACTAAAACTTAATATATCTTAATACGTGCTAATTATGAATGTAATCCTAGGACTGAGATTATATAATAGGAATAAAATAATATGTCACTTCCACTTAATATATTGTATTGCTTTGTATACTTTACTCTTTATTTACATTGCATTTATGAATGGTTATAATTTCAATACAACTTACTAGTTTGCTATTGCTATAAAAACTTATCTCAAAAATTAATATAATATATATTTTAGACCTCGCAAACAGACTAGGAGCAATAGCGATAGTCAATATTTTAGTGATGGATCGCTCGTGAGCGAGTCATTCAAATTGAACGATTCTTGAACGAGCTGTGAAGAACGACTCTCACTTCACGAGCGAGTCATTCAGGACAGCATATTAAACTATTTTTCTTAACATCACTTAGACATAATTCTGTGAGTTAGACCCTAAAGGTTATATGATAAGGTTAATTATTATAAGTAATATGAGTAAGTAATAGAATTAAAGAATCAAACACAATAGGATTCGGATAAATTACAAATAAAACTTAATTCAGTCATAAGTTGAAAGGAAAGGGACAGATTTGCACGCTCAGAACGGGAATTGTGGGAACTAGTTAGCGCTCGCTCATCAAGCTATGGATTTTGAAGGGGTGAAGGGATTGGGAGCGAGCCAGCCATGCGGTGAACGATAGGACTCTCATGAACGACTCTTTTGAATGAGCGAGCTTATGTGAGCTAGCTCACGTCAATGAGCTGGTTCGACCCATCACTACAATATTTGTCTGTAACCTTATAAAGTATTCAAACATGTCATAGACCAAAGATATATAAGACACTTATCGAAGTCTTAAAAGTTTAGGTGAAGCATGAGGGAAAATAGCTCAAAATTAATTAAATCAAACTAATTTAAGAATACTTCTACACAGTCAGTGAATAGCTATTATTATTATTATTATTATTATTATTATTATTATTATTATTATTATTATTATTATTATTATTATTATTATTATTATTACCACCATCAATATTATCATCATCATCATCATCATCATCATCATCATCATCATTATTATTATCATCAAGATTATCATCATAATTATTATTATTATTATTAGCAGCGCGTCTTACTACCCGTAAATACAATACAATAAATGCTGACCACTTAAATCATTGGATTATTTTTACTTCTCCCAAATTCAATAATAAAATAAATAATAGGTTTTCGAATGAATTAATTTCCCTCATAATTGATTAGTTTTTATTTCTTTCAAATTTTAGTGCTAAAGGTTGAAAAATACGTAGTTTAAGACATAAAAATTATTATTTTTTAAATATTTTATTTAAAAATAACCTAAATTATACTTTTGGCATATTATTTATACATTTATTAAAAACATATGTAAATATTACTGGTTCCATAGAATGCGTAAAGAAATATACAAACATAATAATTATAAATACACAAATCGTGTGTTTTCCGTTAAAATGCTAAAATACTTATTACAATGTGATTTTAATTTTTTTCAATCATAAACGAAAATAAAAATCCTCTATAACTTGTAAATTTGTGAATGTGAGCAATGCCAGGCCTCCACCGTGGTTCCAATTCCACGTTAAACTGTAGGACTCTCATTTAATCTCACAATCACCCTACCATGACACATTAGCGTAAGTGCGTATAAACCGAACGGGTAGTAAGACGCGGTAATAATAATAATAATAATAATAATAATAATAATAATAATAATAATAATAATAATAATAATAATCTATACATTTTATCATTTACAGTTATTTGATTGATTTTACCCGGAAGAGAGTCTCTTCCGAGGAAGTACACTTCAGGATTTCGGAGATATAATTCCAATTTTTAAAAGAGATATAATTCAGGATTTTCATTTGAGCTGTTTGTGGCAAAAGTATCGGAAGAGAGTCTCTTCCGAGGAGATACAATTCAGTCGCCTCTATTTTACTGTTGTAGAGTAAATTTTTACAATTTATTGCCAAAATGTAAAAATGAGTTAAAGTTACATAGATCGATGAGATTGGTTAAGTAATATGAAAAATTATGCTTTTAAATGATTTTTATTTTAATCAATCAAAATACACCTTATTTTGGGTTTCATAAGGTCACACAACGTTTTCTTTTAAAGTTGAAGTTATAACCTTACTCCTAAAAAAACTAAGAGTAATTTACTTAGGGGTAAAAGAGAACAAAAAAGATTGTATCGTTATTTACTTTAATGCTTTTGATTAAAATTCATATTTTAGTACAATATATTACTAACAAATAGGCTTATCTAATTTTCCCGTCAAAATAATTTAGAGAATACTTTGTAGGTGCTAGTATTTCCAAATTTAAGTATAAAATGATATGTATTATTAGTTTATCACACATTTAGTAGTCAAAAGTAGGATTGAGTGGCACCATTTTTTCCCTCTCATTGCTATTCTATGGAAATATTTGAATCAAATTGGTCTTCTCCTCCCATGTAGGTGATGTATTATCTTGCTACACTAGGCTAAAGAAAATTAATTTGACTATGATCCGCAGTAGAATAACGCTTCACCAGTGACATTGAAACCACAAAATAGTCATTCCACCTAATAGTATACACTTTATTTTAGGACAACAAAGCATAAAAACTACCCACGTTTATTTTAATTTAAAGATTATTTAGTAGATTTTAACTTATTTTCTCTAATAGATCCGATTATATATATATATATGTTAAAACTCAAGAGTATGGGAAGAAATTAGCACAATAATATTAGAAAAGTCTAAAGAGGCTTATATGATGAAATCCCCTACTGTTGGGCACTAATTGTAAAAGTCTAAAGGCCTCTTCTATCGGTAACCAATTGAAGAATTCCTCCTCTTCCACCTATGATGATAATTCCCCTCAGTTGGGAGACAATTACATAAATCTACGTAAAGACGACTTATAATCTTGATAGCTATCCCTGGCTAGCCCAGCTTAGCTTATCGACGCGATTATCATACAAGGAAATTCCCATTTATACAATAAATATAAGTTGATCACTTTTATATTAATTTATTATTCTTTTATATGTATTATAATTGACAGCCTCAGCTTGTACAAACAACCCATCTCTAGCTAGTCACCTTACACTATCTCATAGCTAAATATGCGACGACAAGCCACACACGTCTTGTCGCCACCCCGGTCACTAAGTGTCTCTTTCTTGTTTAACAGTGAGAGTTTTTCAAATTCTGATGGCATCGTAGATTGCACCAGGGTGGACTGACAATCTCGACCCATCATATGAGAGTATTTTGAAAACTGGCTTTCTGGTTGGATGGACAATGCAACCGCTCCGTACTAAGAAAAAGGTGTATTTCTTTTAGAATGAAAACTCTAGATCAGCCCTTTCCATTTTGTTTAATCGTCCAAAGCACCAAATAATAAAATTTAAAATAAAATAAATGTAATGAATTTCAAACTGTCTGAATGGTTTAAATATTCTAAAATGCAAATGAATAACTAAAAATAACATTATAAAATAAAGAGAATTCCTGAATTTAAACATGAAATGCAAATAAAATATAAAAACTGCAGACTCATACTTAATTTTCGAAACAACATAGGGTTTACAAATTGGGACAGTACATACAATTAATAACTCAGTTTTAGGTTATTGTTCCTGGATTTTTTTTATCACAACACTTTCACCCAATCCAACTTCCCGAATTCCATTAAATTTTTTCCTTG
Source organism: Timema cristinae (assembly GCA_039000515.1). Taxonomy (NCBI): domain Eukaryota; kingdom Metazoa; phylum Arthropoda; class Insecta; order Phasmatodea; family Timematidae; genus Timema; species Timema cristinae. The sequence goes on from JBCFYV010001723.1 coordinate 8,034, forward strand.
TTATAAACTATCGAGAATACAATAGTATAATCTAGTAGTATAAACCTAGAATTTAATCTGAAACTGACAGGCCTAACTAAAAATAATAAATTGCTTGAATTCATGAAGGAAAACATATATAATCAATTATTACAGAGTATTGTTATAAGATATGCATTATATTATGTTATAAAAACGCAAGTTGAGCAATTGTGTTACTATATGGACTCTGACTGATATACAACACTATTTAAGGCAAGCAGATAAGGTAAAGTGCTTAAGAACTTTACCTTCCCCAAGCGTATATTCACACTCTTTATTATTAGCACCACGTCTTACTACCCGTTCGGATTATATGCCTAAGTACTAATTATGCTAATGGGTTAAGGATGAGGTAGCTAGAGGAATTGGACCCACATTTACGTGGAGAGAGAGAGAGAGAGGAGGAAAGAGAGGGAGAGAGAGTAGGAAACCATTAAGGAAAAACCACACTTAGTGCACCCGATTGGGATCGAACCCCGATCTCCCCATCCTCTACAGTCTAGTCTCTATCTTTAGTAGCACGCTAGACCTAGTGGCCATCGTATACTTTTATTATTACTATTATCATTATTATTATTATTATTATTATTATTAGTAGTAGTAGTAGTAGTAGTAGATGTTTAGTAAAGGAGATCTCGTATCATTAATTTACTCAGTGCGTGTTCTAAATTTACAATCTTCTTCTTCTATTTTTTATGATTGTAATGTACCATTATTTAGTTACCATTATAGAAATGAAAATTTTCTTCAGTGGTGGTTCGTGGTTGGGGGGTTAAAAGTTGACACTTTGAGCCTATTACACTTCAAAAGATAGTTTGTTAGGAGATCACTGTGTTAAAGAAGGGTGGAGGGGTATTGGTGGTTGTTAGGGTAGATAGGAAGTACGGAAGATAGAGGTGGAGAAAAATGTCAGGTCAACCTTACAATGATTTTAATAAACTTATTGATGACCAAAATTTTGAGTAAGATTTATAAACATAACGCATCTACAAAGGTTCTAATTCATTTTTTTTTACTGCTTTTTTATTATCACAATGTTTTACCACCCGTTCGGCTTATACGCCTATGTACTTATTACGCCAATGTGTTAGAGATGAGGAAGTTTTGATTTAAAGGAATTGCACCAGAATTTGCGTGACGTGAGAGTGGAAATCCATTTAGGAAAACTGGCTTCAGAATATACGAGCAGGATCGGACTCTTATTTCCCTGTAATTGGCAGTCTAGTTCATTGCGAAAGTATTGCGTTAGACCATGCGCCCACTGAAGCTGGTGTTTCTTTACCACTACTACTACTATCATTAGCACTTATTAACATTACTGTTATTATTATTATCCATTTAATCAGTTGAAATTATTTTACAAAATAATAATTGGAAGATATTCCGAGGAAAATATAGGGAAAACTTTCCATCTCATACTTCTAGTTACCTATGATTATCTTAATATATATAATTCTTCTGTACGTGTGTAAGTCACTGAAACTCCTCCTAAACGGCTCGACCGATACTGATGAAATTTTGTGTGTGTGTTTGAGTGGGTCCATAGATGGTTTTATTTAATTGAACCCGGTAGGTGGCGCTGCAATCGGTTTCTAGGATTTATTTTTATTTTTTAGGGAATTTATTTAAGGGGATTTTTTTAAAAGTTTTTTTGCATTTCAGAGCATGTAATTCACAATTTCTGTCCCCACCACCACCCCCCAATATTTATAATAATAAATATAATATGAATAATTGACTGTTGAAAACTTCTGAATATTGAATAATTGAACATCTGAGAATAATTCATAGTTATGTTTGTGTACCATAGGTGGCATTGATTTCGAATTCTGTGGTATTTGACGTACACATAATTGATCTTCTGAGAATAATTCATAGTTATGTGTGTGTACCATAGGTGGCATTGATTTCGAATTCTGTGGCATTTGACGTACGCATCAATACATGCGCAAGTCTCTTGCATCGTGGCTTGGCGTTGTTTTGACATTTCAATTTCTGTACGATGTGTTTCGATATTCCATATGTATCACAATCGCGTGAATATTGAGTGTATTTTCATCAAGTGTATTCAAATACATACATTGGGAAAATGTGTATGGTGCTGTGTTTAAGAGAATATCTTACATGATCTTCCATAAATTTAAATTATATACATGCGTATTCAATGACAATCAATCTAACCTGCAAATTTTTATTTTAAGTGCTTATTTGTGTCGATGATTTTATAAAATTTACGGAGTGTTAAACGTCTACTCGAAAAAAAAACCATGTAATCCATTAAATTCAAATGATAATTCGATTATACTTTGGTGTTGTGGTTTATTAAAGAACAATGCCACGTCTTCGTGGACGAGGAGAAAATATTGGTCGACGTACACAGAATTCACAAATAGTCCACACCTGTCGGTTAAATCGAACGGCAGAAGATCAATTGACAGACAATGCAAATTTAAGAGTCCAGGTTGAAAACACACGTGCAAATCAAAGTCAACAGCAACGCAACGAACGCCTTAGAGCTAATGCATTGAGACAAAGACAGGCGCGTCAACGAGCCACTGACACACACAGAGCACATGAACAACAGCACCTGCAAGTACATCGCGCATAGACACGCATCACTTACCCGTCTTCCGTTCGAATATGAGTCGGACATCGACTATTCGTCACATTCTCAAATTTTCATCGGCGTTATGGACAAAGAATGTCAACACTGCCATGCATTCAAATACAAAGGTGAATCGACCGGTTTCTGCTGCGCGTCTGGAAAAGTTGTACTTCCACCATTGAATTCGCCGCCAGAACCATTGAAAATACTATTGGCTGGAGCCACACCTCAATAAAAATTGTTTTTGCGTAAAATTCGCAAATTTAATTCTTGCTTCCAAATGACATTATTTGGAGCAACAAAAATCGTTGAGAATGAGTATGGTCGCAATTTTGAATCAACGTTTAAGATTAAGGGCCAAGTATATCATCAAATAGGTTCTTTATTCTCAAAGCCTGATGCCGATCCAAAATTCTTGCAAATCTACTTCATGGGTTTATGAGGAGCATCAAATAAACGCACGCTGCCAGTACAACCACATCGAGCAGATGGAGGAGCGAGAAATTGTGGCGACTTTGGAACCGTTTTTGCGATATCACAACCAGTTGGTCCAGTTGTTTTATACCGTTTCAAACAGACTCCAAAACGACAACTACATGATCGTCATCAAAGCAGACAAAGTACCATTTGGAGAGCATGCGGGCCGATACAATTCACCAACCATTAATGAAGTTGCAGTTGTTGTGGTTGGAGACGCATATGAACGTCGAGATATACGGATCCAACACAGAGATAACACGGTTCACACAATTCAAGACAGTCATCGTTCTTACGACGCTTTGCAATATCCGTTGATATTTTGGGAAGGAGAAGATATATATCATTTTAACATCAAACAAATAAATCCAGTGACAGGTACAATCTACATATTATTTACTTTTTCTTTTTCTGTAAGATTAATTTCTTTTTGTCTTATTTATATTTTTACACTACAGGTGTAGAAACCGACAAGAAAGTGAGCGCGATTAACTTCTACGCAAATCGGTTGATGATTCGTGCCAATGAAGACAACAACATTCTCCGATGACGCCAGCTGTTTCATCAATGCATCGTTGATATTCATGCGAAAATTGAAAGAGAGTGATTACGGTACATCAAGTATAATCAAACGAAGCTGCGTTCTGAGGAGTACATTCATTTGCGTGATGCTATTGTCGGTAACGTCGGTAACGTTGATGGAACCACTAATAGCAACGACATCGGTACCGCATATATTCTTTCATTGTCATACATTGGTAGTCCGCGTCATATGCAAGAATACATTAAAGACGCAATGACTTTTGTGCGCACGTACGGCCGACCAGATTTTTTCATTACATTTACGTGCAAACCTAACTGGGATGAAATTAAAATATGTTATTGCCAGGTCAAACAGCAATGCATCGCCATGATATCACTGCACGTGTCTTCAAACAAAAATTAAAATCTTTGATGAACTTGATTACACATCACTCTGAATTCGGCGAAACACGTTTCTGGCTGTATTCTGTTGAATGGCAAAAACGAGGTTTGCCACATGCACATAGTTTGATTTGGTTCGACGACAAAGTACGTTCAGAATAAATTGAAAAAATTATTTCAGCAGAAATTCCGTATAGCAATATCGATAAAGAATTGTTTGACATTGTTACCGCTAACATGATCCATGTTCCATGCGGTGCTCTGAACATTACGGCGCCGTGCATGGACAATGGAAAATGTACGAAACGTTTCCCAAAAGCGTGTATAAATGATACTGTCACTAATATCGACAGTTATCCATTGTATCGTCGTAGAGATACAGATAATGGTGAACAATCATATCAATTTTGTCCCAAAAGCGTTTATAAACGATACTGTCACTAATATCGACTGTTATCCATTGTATCATCGTAGAGACACATATAATGGTGGACAATCATATCAATTGCGCATGTCAAACGGTGGAACGGTTGACATTGACAATTGATGGGTGGTTCTGTATTCACCATTGCTGTAAAAAATCTACAAAGCTCACATTAACGTTGAGTTCTGCAGTTCGGTGAAGTACATAAAATACATTTGCAAATACGTTCATAAGGGCAGTGATATGACTGTATTTGCTGTTCAAAATGTAAATAATAACGACGAAATAACACGTTATCAAATGGGCCTTTCAGTCCAGGGATACGATAGAATATTTATGGGAAATACATTAGGCCGATTATACACAGTCCATCCAAAACAACGCGAATGCTTCTTCTTGCCTTTGTTGTTGGTTAACGTTCCTGGACCTACGTCCTTCCAATACTTGCGAAAAGTCAATGGTATTTTGTACGATACGTACCACGATGCGTGTCGAGAATTGCATTTGCTGGAAGATAACAACCATTGGGATCTCACACTTGCAGATACAGTACTGAGTTACTCTCCTCATCAAATTCGCCAATTATTCGCAATATTATTGCCGACATGTTTTGCGTCGCAAGCTTCTGTTCTCTGGGATAAATATAAAGATTCCATGAGCGACGACATTCTGCATCGCATTCGGACCGCTGATCAAGATCCCAATATCGATTTTTCACCGAAATATATAACGAGCCGTTAATAAAGATTGAGGATATTTGCATTCTCATTTTTAATATGCCACTCATTCATTTCGGTATGCCATCGCCTAACCGCCCAGCAACAGACATCATTAACAGCGATATTCCGCATGAACAACAGTTCTATGCGGATTGTTTGACTTCTTTCGTTGCAAATAATGAGCAACTGTTCACTGCTGAACAAAGGAACATAAACGATCAAATTAATTTGTCAATTGCAGCACAACAAGGTTGATTCTTTTTTTGGACGCAATAGGCTGCACTGGCAAAACATTCCTCATATCACTGATACTAGCGTGCATTCGATCACAAAATCATATTGCATTGGCAATTGCTTCATCAGGCATTGCAGTGACTTTACTTGATGGTGGACGGACTGCATATTCAGCACTCAAGTTGCCATTGAACGTTTACACAAATCCGGACGCAATGTGCGACATAAAGAAGCATTCCAGCATGGCAAAAGTTTCGCAAAAATGAAAAATTATTATCTGGGATGAATGCACTAAGGCCCACAAGCATTCACTTGAAGCTCTCGATATAACGATGAAAGATCTCAACGATAATACCAGAATTTTCGGTGGCTCTTTAATACTGCTGTCGGGTGATTTTAGACAGACATTGCCGGTCATTCCACATGCTACATATGCGTACGAATTTAACGCATGTTTGAAACAATCATACCTATGGCGAAATGTCAATACATTACGCCTTAACATAAATATACGTGTTCTACTGCAAAACGTTCCATTGGTACTGTCATTCTCAGAACAATTGCTCAACATTGGTGATTGAAAACTTCTATTGCATGGAAATGCACCATGCATAAAATTGCCAGACAATTTTTGCAACATGGTAGCCACGAAAGATGCTTGGATTAAATTCATATTCCCAGATTTGCACGCTAATTACATTAATCTTGCGTGGCTACGTGAACGAGCTATTTTATACTCAAAAATATCGATGTTGACGCTATTAATTTCAAAATACAACAGTTATTTCCTGGCAATGAGATATCGTTTAAATCGATCTACCTTGTTGTCGATCCTGACGAAGCAGTCAATTATCTTGTTGAATTTTTGAATTCACTGGATTTACCGGGAATGCCACCACATAGCTTGTGATTAAAATTTGGTTCACCAATCATTTTGCTTAGGAATTTAAATTCAACTATGCTATGCAGTGGCACGCGGTATTTCATAAAAAAAATTATGGCTAATGTTCTTGAAGCTACCATTTTGATTGGCAAGTATCAAGGTGAGGTCTTTCTCCTGCCACGGATACCAATGATCCCTTCAGACTCGCCCATTCCATTCAGACGCTTGCAATTTTCAATTCACCTGGCATTCGCTATGACTACTAATAAATCACAAGGCCAAACAATGTCCATTTGTGGTTTGGATCTAGAAAATCAGTGCTTCTCACATGGTCAATTATATTTTGCGTGTTCTCGCGTTGGCAAACCATCAAGTTTGTTCATTTATATACCTCAGGGATTGACGAAAAACATTGTTCATGAACTCGCATTAAGATAAAAACAAAACAAACTTTATTGATTCTGTCGGACAATTTTTTATACCATTACAACTATAGGTATAAGAGGGGTTGAAGTTTCTATGCAGCTCACTATACGTGTCATCGAAATAGTATGTACTTCGTACAACAAGTACATACTATTTAGATGGTACGTATATACGTAAGTTGTTCTGCTAAAGCCCGTAAAGGTTCTAGGCCCAAAACAGTATATGTTTTGCACTATGAAAATATAAACAATGAAAAATTAATTTGACATTTGTCATATTTGAAGGTACGTCAATAAAATAAAATTATATGTACCCGGCATACAAATTTGTAAGCAAGCTTCTCAATTTTTTTCGATACAGCTGATATTTGTGGAGCTGTGGGCGAAATTCCAAAAATTGTAGGGATCACTATTCCATATATTATTATTATTTTTAATAATGGATACCATGTATGTACAAGTGTCTAGCAGTTCCTATTCTAAGTAAAATGTATTAGTTTCAGAAACAGACTGACGGAATGGGAGAGCATTGCCATTACTTGGAAACTAAGTATTTGTAATGTACTATTGTATCAATATAGTTGATTTTGAGGAAAGAAAAGATATTTTATTTTGTATATGTTCTTGACAAACCCTGAATTTTTTATATTTGTGTAACTCACTAATTTGAGTTCATTGTGAATTTTTAATTTTGATGATCACATAGTGTTTGTTTTATTATCGAAATCAATTATGCCACCCAAACGAAAAGCCAACTTTCGGGAAGGACAACGTCTGTTGGGTCCACTAGTTTATTATATATTCTTATGCAGCTATACTTCTATGTCATACATGTGTATTATTAAGTCTTGTTTTGTTATATGACTTTCTTAGCACCATGTCTTACTACCTGTTCATGTTATAGGACTATGTACTAATTACACTAATTGGCTTGAAAATAAGAGGGCTTGATTTATAGGAAGTGTACTCGCATTTGTGCAAAGTCAAATTGGATTTTTTTTAGGGAAAAACACCCCCATTACACCCAACTGGGATCGAACCCCAATGTCCCGGTCTTCGGCAGTCTAGCCCAACACAAGAATACCGCGTTAGACCCCACGTCCACCGAAGAGGATTCTATATAGCTCTTGTGACTGTTGGCTAACACGATGGTTAAGGAAATTAAAATGATAATAGTAATAATAATAATTATTCGGACTATATGCGTATGTAGGTCCTACTATTTGCGCTAATGTTTTAAGAATGAGAGAGGTTGAATTTATAGGAAGTGTACCTGGATTTGCGTTGGGGAGAGTGTAAAACCATTATATAGAAACAAACACCCTCAATACACCTGAAAGAAATTCGAACTCTGATCTCCCCATCATTGGGGGCTCAATCTATTGTTAGAGCTATATCACAAAAGTATATCTTACAATTGAAAATGGTTTGAAAGTAAAATAGATAAACATCCTTTTGGGGTACATGAGATCTCTCGAAGGCTTGACAAGAGTTAGTGACGAATGTATTTCTCTGGGAAAAACTAGGGTTGGCCTTATAGTGTCGACTGGCCAGTACTGAATACATCTTAGTGTTAAGATTCGGATGGACATCTCGAGGTTTGGCAAATTTCTACTCCAAGTAGTACCATGTGCTAACACCTCACCGGAGCTGCGCTGCTGTAGCTAGGGCAGTAACAACACCAACCCCTCTCTCCCCTCTAATACTCCCCTTCCCCTTTCGGAGTGTCATTACTTCAGGCCGCCACCACCACCCCTAATCCTTTCAATTTTGTTGCTTACTACAAAACCAAAGAAAAGCTATCATGATGATGCTCTCTAAGGCAGTGGTGTATAAACTACGGCCCACGGGCCGCTTGAGGGCCGCACGCAATTGTAAAATTGTTGTGATTTTACTAACAAAAATGTCAAATTAAATAGATAATCAGTGCATGTTTTTAGACATTTGAACACATGAGCAAGCTCGATTATAATGTTTCATGTGTAAAAGCAAATCAAATGAGTTCCATTTTTACTTAGTCAATCTTCAAGCAGACAATGCTCTGAAGGAGACTTTTAAGAATATGAAACTAACTGAATTGTATGCATCACTTGCAGAGAAAAGTTTGGTAATTTGAAAACGTTTGCCAGAAAGATGTTTGTGTTATTTGCTTCTACCTATATTTGTGAACAGACTTTATCATGCGTGAACATTAACAAAGCAAAGAACAGGTCTCTCTTAACATACTCAAATCTACAAAGTGTTCTGCGAATTAGGACGAACAAGCTGAATCCTGACTTCGACAAAATCGTGCAGGATTTTGGACGGTTGCATGAATTCCATTAACGATGGCAATTTGAGTAGTTATTAATCAACATTTAGTAGGCTAAGTATCAACATGAGTACATGACATATTTAGTTTTATTTGTTATGACATTAGATTTTATTTGCTACTTTTTTGTATCAAAGCTATATGGTTATATGACTAATATATGCAATTTTGCGTGAAAATAAAGTTCATTATTTAGTTAATTTAGACGTTTGTTACATGCGGCCAGCTAGAGACCTCACAGATGTCCATGTGGTCCTCGGGTAGAAAATTTGCCCACCTCTGCTCTAAGGAGTAGTGTGGAGTTTCTAGCCGCAATCTAAATGTTTTATTAGAATGTCGTCCCAAGTCAAAGGACAAGGGCTCCAATTCCTAAGTACAATTTTTTTGAGTTACCCAAGGAAATCATTATTTACAATAAATGGTGACATTTTTATTTAGCTTATATATTACCTACTGTATATCATTATCATTATTAGCACCATGTCTTACTACCCATTCGGGCTATACGCACTAACGCTAAAGTCACAATATTATCATAGTAATAACAATAATTTAAAAAAATAGTTGAGTGTGTATCCCTAGTTTAGCGAGTATCAAATTAAAGTTCGTATACTCGAACATATTTTAGAATTGAAACTGTACGTTAAATAATCACTTTTAGTATTTGTAGATGCTAAAAGAGGGAGGAGGGGGGAATTTGAAATTCTAAAATGGACTACTTCAAATATATATTTTGTAAAAAGAATAAGCAATAATCTGACAATACTTTAGCTACTTTTCATTCAAACTGTTTCAAAAACATGAAATAAAACCGATAGTTCAAAACAATAGGGTTATTATTTAGCACCGCGTCTTACTACCCGTTCGGTTTATACGCTTGAAGTACTAATTACGCTAATAGATTGGGAATAGTGAAGGTTGAATTAGAGGACGTGAACCCACATTTGCGTGGAGGGAGAGTGGAAAACCATTTAGGAAAAGCCACCCTCAGTTCACCCGACCGAGATTCGAACCTCAATCTCCCCGTCCTCAGCAGTCGAGCTCAACACGACTAGCGCGTTAACCAACTACGCCACCGAGGCGGGTATAGTGTTATTCAATACTAGATTAAGTAATCTAACTTAAAAAAAAATAGCATTCATCTTGGATAAGTTTAAATGACCATACTGAAACATTGTTTATAGACTAAAAAAACACATTACTATTTTAAACAAACGTATTTTTTCTTCAGATTCCATAGTAAAAACATAATTTGTTTGTTACTTCTCTCCTCAACTGGTAAATTCTCAACCTGTGATTAAATGAGCAATGATGGAGGAAAGAATAGAAGGTACCAAAGACCCTGGCAAAAGTTGTTTAAATAATGAAGCAATAGTTGGCATTATAGTAACATATTTCAACTATACTTTATTGTTGTTGTTATTATTATTATTATGGTTTAACTACGTGTTGACCCATAAGAGGCCTTTTACGTAAAAACACTATAATTAAAGTAACTCAAAACTAATTATATGAAGTGAAATAAAATAAAAAAGACAGTAAATGCAAGTTCATTGAGAGGGCATGGCTTGGTGAGAGTGAAGGAGAAATAATGGATGATAAATTAAATGAAGTGTGAAAAAATTAAACATGAAAGTCATATCCTCCAACGAAGGAACGTAGACCCCCTCCACCCACACCAGCGATCAAGGTCATGAAGTTCTTAGGGGAGGTAAGGGGTGGGGACGTACACTCACTGGTATACTTGTTTTTTCTCCTTTGGGGACCATGTACATTTATACACTAATACATTAAACAAGTTGTCCTATACAGAGGCCTATTATATAAAATTCAGTGACATAGTCTAAGGATAATGTCTGATAGAGAATGTTATAGCAATTGTTTTATGGTCAAATTGTCTCTGCATTCAGGAAATGGCCGTTTGTTTGCGTGGACCAGAGAACTTATTTAACTCACTTCCCCACTATCTAGAAGGTTGAATTTGGTACACAGCTTCCACTAGTGGGACATTTTAATTTATTAAATCTTGACATTTCATAAATAAAGCTTTTAACAACAACAAAAAATTCTTTGTCTCTTCGTCTAGTCTCTCCTTTTTCACCCCCTCCATCCCCATAGTGTCAAGTTACTAGTCTAATGCATTATAATTTGACTGTCTTGTATGTAGAAAATCCTCTTACTTGTCAGAGCAAAATGCTTAATTTTGAACTATCATTTTGTATATAAAGTTTTATTTATTTTTAAATAAAAGTATATATCTTGTATTAAAGTAGATATTAAATTGCATTTTTTTAGTGCAATCATTCATATTCCGTTTACAAGTTAAATTGAATGAAAAAAACGTATGTTATTGTTAGGTTGTTTTTTTTTCGTGGGGTACAGTAGACAAAATCAACCTCATATTAAAGTAGGTATCCATCCGAATCTTAAATAAATATAACTTGTTAAATTTAGTGTAATTATAGCAATAGCTTAAAATCTTAACAAAAGTAACCTACACACTTTTATTATCATGTGAGCTACTAAATACTTATTGGGACTGTCTTAAAATAAATTGGCAAATGCAAGCAAACATTATTGCTGTAATGTCAGTAAACTCCGGTGCAAATGTTGAAAATAACATCCACCTCCACCCCCAATCTGTATTCGTAATCACATCCAAGAAATTCACATGATATTCGGGGATATATTTAGATTTATTGAAAAATAACCCTAAAACTAATTTATTACATACTATTTTATATAATTAACCTATTCCATATAATAATGTTTGTATAATTTTAGTCGAATAACCGAACGTGTGGGGCATATTGGAAATAATATTGTTAGATTTTTTGTCGGTTTTTTTTGTCAAACATTTATAATTAAAATAATAATAATAATATTTAGCACCGCGTCTTACTATCCGTTCGGGTTATACGCTTTAAGTACTAATTACGCTAATGGATTAGGAATGTTGAATTAGAAGAAATGAATCCGTATTTGCGTGGAGGCAGAGTGGAAAACCATTTAGGAAAAACCACCCCTAGTTCACCCGACCGAGATTCGAACCTCGATCTCCCCGTCCTCGGCGGTCGAGCTCAACACGACAAGCGCGTTAGCCAACTACGCCATTGAGGCGGGTGATATATAATTAAAATACAATATCCTTTATAAATGACCCACAAACTATTATTTATATCTTCCGTTTTGGTTACCAAGGTAGTTGAGAGGAAGTACACCTGCATTAGCGCATAGAGAGGATGGCAAACCACTGATAAATCACATGTGATAAGCCCCTCTAATTCACCCGGACGAGATTCGAACCTCGACCTCACCGACAACAGCGATAGAGTGCAATGCTATACTAGCATATTATTCTACTCAACCACTGGTGCGAGTAATATATATGTTACAAACACCAACACTAAACAAAAAAGTAACAAAATAGGTATTATTTTTTAACTCGCTTTTTTGCTTTGGTAGTGTTTCTCAAAGTGTTTTATTTTTTTTATTTTTTTTAAGCTGGTTTTCTGCTGTGTAACACAGATTTTCTGTTTCCATTGCGGGAGTATCGCCTAGAAAATTTTTATTGGCTAAAAAACATAATTTCTATACAAAAAGTTTGTATCTAATCAAAGAAACACTGTAGATTGTTACACAAATTATTAATAAGGTAAACATAATCAAGCCTACTCTATAAATAAACTTTTAACATCGATCATGCAAATACATCAAAAGGAACCTTTTCAAAAACTGAGATTTGGAGGTAATAGTAGTAACAAGGTGACAGACAGTTAGTGTCCAGACCAGGGTTTTACCTGAAGTAGAAATAAATGTTGGAAGGGAAGGGGGAGAAACATGGCTTACAGAAAAAAAAAGATGAAAAGATATTTGATGCCAAAGAGGGGTTGGGGAGGAGAGGGAGAGGCGCTTCCGAGGACAGAGCATTCTACCAGGCAGCTACTGAACTTTTTCAACAGTTTAGACATGATTTAATTTGAAAATATCAAATTTTGTGCCCGTTATTGTATTGTAAATATTTTTCGTGTATGATAGAACATTATCTTATTCTCTATAATAATATGATAACTTCAAAACTATATTATTGTATTTCATGTTTTATTTAATTTAAATTTAATTGAAATTACGTCTTATTGTAAAAAAGTAAATATTAACTTCTAACTTTTTTTATTAATATAGTTCATTTTAAATTTACAAGTTTAATGCAATGCAAAAAACCGCATGTTGTTACTGTGTGTATTTTTTAAGCAATAGCGGGCACAACTTTATCGTTCTTATATAGTAGGTGTCCATCCGAATCTTAACACAACTGGTTTGTCCCGTGATTTCATGTAAACTATGGAGGAACAAATTATTAGAGTAAGATAATCTTGTGGCAAAAATTTATCACTAAATATTGGTAAAGGTTTCAGAATTGGCGCCGTTACAAGTGCTGCCAGCAGCAGCCAATGAGTTTTTTTGGCGTTTTCACGAAAACTATGGTGGCACAAATTATGGGGATAGGATATTCTTGTGGCACAAATTTAGCACTAAATATTGGCATAGGTTTCAGAATTTGTGCCATTATGGGTGCTGCCAGCAGCACCCACAGTTTTTTGGTGTTTTCACGAAAATTATGGTGGCACAAATTATGGTGATAGGATATTCTTGTGGCACAAATTCAGCAATAAATAATGGCATAGGTTTCAGAATTTGTGCCATTATGTATGCTGTTACGTGAAGTTGGTGGCACCAAGTTTTTTTTTATGTTTTCATGAAAACTATGGCGGCACAAATTATGGGGATAGAATATACTTGTGGCACAAATTCAGCACTAAACATTGGCATAGGTTTCATAATTTGTGCCGTTAATGGTGCTGCCAACCTCATGGATCTATTCTGGCCTTAGAATATGCAATTAGGTGATGAAAGTAAGTAGGGAAGGCTTGGCATTAATCGGTACAATGAAGCTTTTAGAGTAAGCAGATGATTTTTTTTTTGTTAGGTAATAGTAAAGAAGCTATAAAATAGATTTTGATTTTTCTTTTAAGAGAATGGTAAGGAAATAGGTATTGAAGTGAAAGCTAGAAATACTAGGTATATGATCACACAGAGAACACAGATTGAGGATGATAATTTAGCGATTACAGTAAACAACATATCATTTGATAGGTTAATAAATTCAAAAACCTAGGAACAATTTTATCTAGCGATGATAATATTAGATTGCAAATTATAAAAAGAATAAAGTCAAGAAATGCATGTTATTTATCGGTCTGTAAGTTGTTGTCATCTCTGCTGTCAAGGAATGTAAAACTCATACTATACAAAACCTTAATTTTACCGGTTGTTCTCTACGATTGCGAAACATTGCCTGTTAACTTACATTATGAAAATAAGTGTAAGGGCTTCGAAAACAAAGTGCTTAGGAAGATATTTGATCAAAAAATTGATTATTATAGTGTATAGTAGGGGAGGATACATAATGATGAGCTGAATACCCTTTGCTCATCAACATACATTGTTAGGGTAGTCAATCTCGCAGGTTACAGTTGGTAGGTCATGCAGCGTGAATGGAAGTATCTAGAACCGCGTTCAAGGTATTGACTGGCACAACTAATAGTAAGAAAGAAGAGTGGGAAGACCTAGGTGCATATGGAAGGATGACATTAGGATGGACCTAAAAGAAATAAGGTTTAATCAATTGGACTGGGTATAACTAGCTCAAGATAGAGACAGATGACGTACTTTTTACTATAAATATAAAGAAAATTGTTTTTATAGCTTCAAATCTCTTCATGCCAACCCTGGTTATTTGTAGAAATTATACTAAGAATTATTATAATGAGAACTATGTTACTATAGTGTTGGGTTATGAAATTCAGTCCTAAATAATGATTGTATAAATATAATAATCACCAATTAAATATCTCCATAAATTAATATATTATTATAAACCAATTAGTTTATGTCTTCTTAGCAAGGTTATAATCTATATTCTCGACCATTGCCTTCAAAATCATTCACCTCGCAGTTAAGAAAAATAAATCAATAGACACTGTTATAATATCCTAATTGAAACCGGGTTCGTCTTGTGTGTCTCATGGTCTATACTAATAATTGCAAATATTAGCACGTGTCAAGTATTTTCTAAATCATATTTCCGAGAAAATGAGATGGTACAAAATAATATTACTGACAAATTGGCATAATATATGAATTTTAAACAAAATTGTCAAAGCCAATTATGATAAAAACGTTTTTTTCCTCTTTTCACCCTTAAGTAAGCTACATTTGGTTTTAGGAGTAGATCTTTGATTACAAAAGATTATGAAACCCCAAGATATCAAGTCAATATTATAAATGTGCATAATTTCAGTTTTCTAGGTAATATAGAGACTTCTGGAGGGTGTGGAAAGACATACAAACATTAGAAAATTATATTTTGTATTTTAATTAATTAAAAAGTCATTTTTTAAACATAAATGTTTGATAGTATTTAATCTATCTAATCGATTTATCAAACTTAAACGTACTTTCATATGTTGGTAAAAGTTTGGAAAAATACTGTACAAGCAGTGTGAATTCTTGAGGAATACGTGAAGGGACATTGATACTTCAACAGCCCATAATTCCCCCCCCCCCCGGGTTAAACACGCACTCAAAGAGAGAAACGTGTAGTCAGCATATTGTATAGAAAGGGGGAAAAGAAATGAAACAACGGCCTACGATAATGGAATTACAGTGTGAAGCTACAGCATTTATAAGTGTGTTATTGAAAACTATCATGGCACAAATTATGGGGATAGAATATTATTGTGGCACAAATTCAGCACCAAATATTGGTATCGGTTTCAGAATTTGTGCCGTTATGGGTGCTGCCAGCAGTACCCACTGTTTTTTGGTGTTTTCACGAAAATTATAGTGGCACAAATTATGGGGGTAGTATATTATTGTGGCACAAATTCAGCACTAAGTGTTGGCATAGGTTTCAGAATTTGTGCCGTTATTAGTTCTGCCAGCAGCACCCACTGTTTTTTGGAGTTTTCACGAAAACTATGGTGGCACAAATTATGGGGTTAGGTTATTCTTGTGGCCCAAATTCGGCACTAAATACGGGCGTAGGTTACAGAATTTGTGCCGTTATGGGCAGTAGTGATCACGCCCCATGGCTCCAATTTGACCTTTGACCTTTGACCTTTGACCCCTAGTTGTGTGTCGTGGATTTTTACCGTTATTCCACCCCCCACCCCGCCCCCTGCTCCCTCCCCTCCCGCCCCCACCCCTGACATAATTTCCCCCTCCCCTAGAGCCAACAAACCCTGGACATGTTGGTTCTTGCTGATTAATTATTGTTAATTAATTATTGTTAATTGATTATTGTTAATTAATTAATTGGTAGGATAGAGGTGTCGGAGTTTTAGGGCGTTGTAGTTTATTTATGGGCATACAGTCCTTGACGTTGTGGCAGGAGGGCACGGCACGAAGCTTGCGCTACTGCTGACAAGCCTAGAATGAACATCGGCTCTTCTATCACAAGGCTCTGACCCGGAACAAGCAGCATGAACCTTGCGCTATGGTGCTTTGTGGTAGAGTGTGGTAATTTGTTCCAGAGACCCCCCCTCCTCCTTCGCCACCCTGACGCCAGATTGCCGGGGCGACAAGTGACTTCGATAACCTTGGGTTTTCCCAATGACGTAATCATCGCAACCCTGGCACCAGGTTGGCGGGCAGACAAGTTGGGACAAGAATAGATCGTGACCTCGGCAACCTGGGTTTTTCCTATGACGTAATCATTGCGTGTTATTTCGCAACTCTAGCATCTCTAATTATGCACAATCAGGGGCCTCAGAATCCACAGTTAGGGGCCACTACCCCCGTCACAAGTCTACTAAAATTGTTTGTTTGGTAGCGTCTGTCGAAATGCCTGGAAATGTACCTCCACCCGCAGCTCTCGGACGGGACAACCTGGGTTTTTTCCTATGCCGTAATCATTGCGTGTTATGTCACAATTCTAGCTGACACATGCACAATCAGGGGCCTCGGAATCCACAGTTAGGGGCCGCTATCCCCCGTCACAAGTCTACTAAAATTGGTTGTTTGGTAGCGTCTGTCGAAATGCCTGGAAATGTTCCTCCACCCGCAGCTCTCAGACCGGACAACCTGAGTTTTTTTCCTATGACGTAATCATCGCGTGTTATGTCCCAACCCTGGCGCCAGTATGTCGGCCCGACAAGACAAGAATAGATATTGAGGTCATTGCCTCGGGCATCTGGTTTTCCCTGGTGCCAATATGTCGGCCCGTCAAGACAAGAATAGATATCGAGGTCATTGCCCGGGGCAACAGGGATTTTCCCTGGCGCCAGTATGTCGGGCAGACAAGACAAGAATAGATATTGAGGTCATTGCCCCGAGCAACGGGGGTTTTCCCTGGCGTCAGCTTGACGGCTCACGAAACAAGAATAGATCTTGACCTCAACAACCTTGGGGTTTTCCCAATGACGTAATCATTGCGTGTTATGTCGCAACCCTGGTGCCAGTATGTCAGGCAGACAAGACAAGAATAGATATTGAGGTCATTGTCCCGGGCAACGGGGGTTTTCCCTGGCGTCAGCTTGACGGCTCACGAGACAAGAATAGATCTTGACCTCAACAACCTTGGGGTTTTCCCAATGACGTAATCATTGCGTGTTATGTCGCAACCCTGGCGGCAGTATGTCGGGCAGACAAGACAAGAATAGATATTGAGGTCATTGCTTCGGGGAACGGGGGTTTTCCCTGGCGTCAGCTTGACGGCTCACGAGACAAGAATAGATCTTGACCTCAACAACCTTGAGGTTTTCCCAATGACGTAATCATTGCGTGTTATGTCGCAACCCTGGTGCCGGGCTGGCGGGCAGATAAGACAAGTTGGGACAAGTCTAGATCGTTTGACTGGGGTATAAATAGAACCCCGATCATTACATTCGGTCATTTCAATTTGTAATTGGATAACATAAAGATCGAGATGAGTTTTAACGCTTTGGAAAACGGGATAAATTTGAGTAAGTTTAATTCGTTTTGTATATTTTAATGGTTTCTAATTTGATTATCATGTCAGTCTGTACAGTGGTATTCTCTTCTTCTTTGTTAGATGAGGAGCCCATGACGCTCGGCGTGGCGGCGCAACCTGTGGATCCCACTAAACTGGACCAGTTGATGCAATTTACAGATGAGGGGATTTGTAGAGCGGATGGCGACTGGTCCATGGGTAATTAGCTGCCTATGATAGACTTGCCAGTGTGTTTTTTATTTTCTGTAAATGGTAGTTAATATGTATTTATTTAATTTCAGACTACTGGGATCCATATGGGCTGGATGAGGGCCTTCTGGGCAGCATAGTGACAGGCGTGCCGACATCTACCCAGCCGGAGGTGCCCCCAACGGTCTGTGCCAGGCACGACGTCGCTGACGTACTCAGGCCCGTCCCAGGCATCCTCTCTCCTGCGCCCCTATCGCCAGCGTCCCCCTCTGTTTGGACAGATTTGGACACCATCGACAGGTTGACATGTAAGTATCCACTAGTTTGAAAATATACTATATGTGTAGCTCATGCTCTCTCTCGCTCACGCAAACATAGTTATATCGGTATTAGTTCGAAACCTCTTGTCAGCTGCTCATTTCAAGTAAATTGTACTAGTTCGTTTAGTGAACAAGAGAATGCGGGAAAATTATATATTGTTCAGGTGGTCTATGAATTTATGTGGGAGGTTTTTTCTAATAGATTTTCCACTCTCCCTCTATGCAAAATGCGGGTGCACTTCCTCTAATTCAGGGTTACAGTATTTATTATTGTCAACAAAATATATTCTCTAACATTAAACGATATTTAAAGTTGTATTTAATATTACATAGGAATTTATGTTGAAAGTTTTTTCTAAGAGATTTTCCATTCACATCGCTCACGCAAATGACGTTATATCGCCACTAGTTCGAAACCTCTTGTCAGCTGCTCATTTCAAGTAAATTGTACTAGTTCGTTTAGTGGACAAGAGAACGCAGGAAAATTATATATTGGTTAGGTGGTCTAGGAATTTATGTGGGAGGTTTTTTCAAATAGATTTTCCATTCTACCTCCTTGAAAAATGCGAGTGCACTTCCTCTAATTCAGGGTTACAGTATTTATTATGTCAACAAAATATATTCTCTAAAATTAAACGATATTTAAAGTTGTATTTAATATTACATAGTAATTTATGTTGAAAGTTTTTCTAATAGATTTTCCATTCTCCCTCCTTGCAAAATGCGGGTGCACTTCCTCTAATTTCGGCTTACAGTTTAAGTGACTAATTTTCTTTGTGTAAATGTTATTTATTATGTCAACAAAATATATAGTTTCGCGCACTAAAATTTACCCTGCGCTGTGTTGGCTATAGCGTTTGTTTCGTGTAGAGCCAGACGGCCGCGGCCGAAAGAGTTTAAGTTTCGAATCTTGCCTTATTAAACTAGCGGCGTTTATTTCACTCTTTTGATGGAATGTTGGTTTCAGTTAAAGCAATTATGTAACATATCTTATAAAAAAATACGGGCATGTTTGTAACAGTGTTTACTTTGACATGTGTTATAGTTGAATTGGAGACCATAAATGGAGGGACAGTTTTCCTACTGCCACCGGCTACTAGTCCCTCTCACCACACTGCAGGAGTGCTGACTGCGAGCCAGGGAGACGGTGTGCGAGCCCCAGCTGCAGTGCGGGAGACGGGGATCGTGGAGCCGGCTACAGCTGGTACATCTTCGACCCCTCAACAGGGATTTAGTAGCCCGGTAAGTCAGATAGGCGGGGCATTGCAAAATGGCGTCCCTCTTCGTATCGTTGAAGAGAGGATTAAACAATTGAGGCGTTTCTTTTATACTGGTAGAGAAATTACCGTACAGCTTGGTGCTCCAGCAAGCGGTCGTGACGCATTAAGCTGGCTTGAAGAACAAATTACTAATTTGCTCCATCGGCTGCAGGACCATGGCGTTAGCGCCGATGACCACGTCGGCTTACTTTTGAACAGCACTGACTCTACGTTGAGCCTTGTGTACGTCTCATTTAGACGAGCAGACCAGCTAGACGTTAGAGCAGTGCTTGATAACGTAAGTCGCGTGCTGCAGAGTAATAGTTTGTTTTTGAGTACTGCACCATTGTACGTTATACTCTCCCACTTTAAGGAGCCTCGCGGGAGGGTAATCATAAATGTGATAAACTCTCTCCCGCTAGCACATATAGCCGTAAAAACGAAGGGATCCTTACGATTCAAAATGGCGACAGTCTTTGCCTTGCCCGTGCACTGGTTGTCGCTAAAGCTATGTTTGACAATAAAAAAGAACCAGGATGTATGGACATGAACACCTTTAATCAAATCAAAAAGGGTCGTAATATTCAAAAATACAAAGCAGAGGAACTATGCCGTGATGCCCGTGTGAATCTTTTGAAGGGTGGTGGAATAACCGAGCTGAAACAATTTCAAGCATATCTCCCGAATACAAAATCACAGTGTTCAAGGAACGTCGGGGGAGACAGGTCTTGTATGAGGGGCCTACTCCTGCCGAATATTCCTTTCTGGGGCACATTGATTTGTATTTTCACGACGATAAGCAAAACCATTTTGACGTCATAACATCCTTGACAGCCGCATTTAAGTGCTCGTACTTTTGCCGCGAATGCCGTGTGCCATTTGATCATAAGAATGCGCACAAGTGTGAATCCGCGTGCAAAAAGTGTTACGCTAAAGCGGTTTGTAGCGGAGGCCGATCTGTGGTCTGTAAAGACTGCGGGCGTTGGTTCACAAATCAGACGTGCTTTGATAACCATAAACGTCCCGGTTTTTTCAGCGGTCACAGGTCGGTCTGTGATGTCAAAAAGTTTTGCGAGATATGCGGGGAATTTTTCAGTTTGGAAAGATCAAATCATTCACATAAGTGTTATGAGACTTTTTGTAGAGTATGCGAGACCCATCGCCCTTTTGGTCATTTCTGTTATATGAAGCAGGCCCCATCAAAACCGTCACTGGAAAAGAGCAATTTCATGTTTGTGTTCTATGATTTTGAATGCAGACAAGAAACGCTTCTTCAAGGTGCGGCAGGCACGTACTTGCACGAACCTAACCTCTGTGTCGTGCAAACGTGTTGTAAGGCTTGTGTTCATATAGATGCAAATGACTATCATTGCACCGACTGTGGGGGCGATAGGACACGCATATTCAAGGGTGATACCACAATGGCCCAATTTTTTGAATTTATAGAACAAATTAAATTTTCAAAATTTAAGGATATCACCCTTCTAGGCCATAACGCTAAATCCTATGATGGTAATTTTATTTTAAGATACATGATGGAGGTTAAAAAATGGACTCCAGAACTTATAATGAACGGTGGGAAAATCATGTCGATGCGTTACGGCCCGCTCCACTTTATTGACTCACTGAACTTTCTCCCGATGTCGCTGTCCAAATTGCCCAAAACTTTCGGCTTGGACGAGTCTTTGGCCAAGGGACATTTCCCCCATTTTTTCAATAAAAAAGAAAACGCTGGGTATAGGGGTCCCTTGCCGCCAAAGGAGGACTACGGCATAGGTGAGATGTCAGTTGAGGGAAAGGTGCACTTTGAGAAGTGGTATGACGCGTTGGTCAAAGAAAATTATGTCTTTGATTTTAAACACGAGTTGGAACTGTATTGTGTGAAAGATGTAGAGATCCTACGGAAGGCCTGCCTGAAGTTTAGAGACATGCTCATGGAGAAAGCAAAGGTGGATCCTTTCAGAGAGGCGTGTACGATAGCTGGAGCGGCCATGTTGGTTTACCGCCGAAGTCATCTTAAGGAGAATAGTATCGGTATTATCCCTAACGGTGGCTATCGGTGCGCAGACCAACAGTCGCACGTCGCTGTACAATGGCTCTGCTGGGAGGCCCATCAACGCTGTGTCTCTATTCTTCATGCGGGTAACGGCCGTGAGGAATATGTGTTAGGGCGACGTGTAGACGGTGTTGTTAAAGCTGGAGATACCACCACCGTCTTCCAGTTCTGGGGCTGTTATTGACACGGGTGCCCTCTCTGTTAACCTGACAGGACCACCCCCGTCAAAAATAGTCCCCACGAGACCATGGAGACGCGTTATGAAGCGACCATGGCTTGTTTGGAAAAGTTTAAGAATGCCGGCTAAACGGTCGTAGAGATGTGGGAGTGCATGTTTAATGCGATGAAACGCACAGACAAGGACTTGCAGCAATTTGTACTCTGACACGAGGTGTATACCAAGGAACCTCTCAGTCCCAGAGATGCATTCTTTGGCGGGCGTACAAATTGTATCAAGCTCTTCCACGAAACAGACCTTTCTTGTGGGGAGAAGATCAAGTACTTGGATGTGTGTTCATTGTATCCATACGTTTTCAAGTACAAAAAATACCCAGTCGGCCACCCCAAAATACACTTGGAACCAAATTGTCCGTCTATAGATCAAGTAGAAGGCATAGCCAAAGTTACAGTGACGCCTCCACGAGATTTATTCCTGCCCGTATTGCCTACCCGGATAGACGACAAGCTAATGTTCATCTTGTGCAGGAAATGCGGGGAGGAGAAAAACCAAGGCGCGTGTCAGCACAACGACAAAAAAGATCGATGGTTGACGGCGTCTGGTTGATTGACGAGATCCGGAAAGCCGTTGAGAAAGGCTACACCGTTGAAGCAGTGCACGAAGTGTGGGAGTACAATGTATCTGTTTATGACCGTCAGACGCGTTCTGGAGGGTTGTTTCACGGGTACATTGATACTTTTTTGAAAATTAAACAAGAAGCCAGCGGATGGCCAGAGTGGTGTACCTCACAGGAGGAAAAGTTAGCATACATTCAAAATTATGAGGAAAGGGAAGTGGTAAAACTAGATTTCGGCTCTGTTTGTAAAAACCCTGGTCTCCGCACTCTGGCTAAACTTTTTTTAAATTCACTATGGGGAAAGTTTGGGCAAAGACCCGATTTACCACACGTAGCCGTTGTCAACGACTATCAGGGCGTCCACAAGTACCTGACGGATCCGTACATCACCGTGGACAGCGTGATTGATGTAAATGATGAGGTTATGTTCCTCAATTACAAGGATGCGCGTGACGCGTGCGCCCTAACCCTAACACGAGTGTGGCGGTGGCGTGCTACACGACTGCTATGGCTAGGTGTCATTTATACAGCATCCTTGAACAATTGGGGGACCGCGTTTTGTATCATGATACAGATAGCGTTCTATTCACCGAACGCCCCGGCGATTGGAGTCCGCCGACCCGAGACTTTTTAGGTGACCTCACCGATGAACTTCAGGATTACGGTCCGGGAAGCTACATTAGCGCCTTTGTATCTGGTGGTCCCAAAAATTACGCTTACCGAGTTTGTGTTGGCGGCGATCCTGCCAAAACAAAAACGGTGTGCAAGGTTCGCGGGATCACCATAAACCATGGCAACCGGAACGATGTTAATTTTGAAGTTTTGAAAGCGATGGTCACCGAACAGGCTGCGGAAAGATACATACAGATACCGCACAAAATTGTAAAAAAATGTCTTGTGACTGTATGTATCGTTTCGCAGACTAAAGTCTACCGGCCCGTGTACACCAAACGTCGGATAACAGATGATTGTAATACGTTGCCGTTTGGGTATCAGAATCCTTGTAAACGCGCTCGCCACGAATAAAAGGTGATAATTTAGACGGGCTGAATAATCATCTTTTTTTTCTTTCACTCTAGACAGTTCCACTGACATACCATTTTTCAAAGATTTGAGATTTTTTTCATATTTTTTTCTGCATGAAAACAAGGATATTTTTTTATATTTTTTATGCACCCGGGTTACTTTTTTTATATTTTTTTATTTGCCAGTACAGTCCTCTGCCTACCTGATTTTTTTTAGTCAATTAGTTGCTTGTATATATTTTAATTCTAGCCAAATGTTTGTATATATATATTTATTTTAAATCTAATACATTGTTTGTATATATATTTTTTTCTGATAAACTGATTGTATATATTTTTATTTTAAATCTAATACATTGTTTGTATATATTTTTTTCATTCAAATACGATAGACTGATTGTATATATTTTAATTTTAAATCTATTCACATATATATTTATTTTATTTTAGTACCGAGGACACTATTCCCCTATATTGTAAATATTCACTGTATACTTTTCACTGTGTGTAAACAAAACCAGCTATTTTTATACTAACAATTATATATTGTAAATATTCACAGTATACTTTACACTGTGTGTATACTTTTTTCCTGATTGTAAATAAATATTGTAAAAATTGTTATGTTTGTGTTTTAACGTCTACACCCGCACCTCCCTCCTATCCTATAAATACAAGCTCATATAGCTTATAAGCTCAGTCTCAAATATTATGGACAAGTTGAAACATCCATTTTCGGCCATCATAAGCGGCCCGTCCGGCTGTGGAAAGTCACATTTTGTAGCAGACTTTATCCGTCACTTGGACACAATGTGTGACGTTAAATTTGATAAAATCACATGGTATTATGCTTTATGGCAACCGGGATTCGAACAAGATGGGACAAGTTCCCACGTTATATTCTGTAAGGGTTTGCCGGAAATGGATGACGTCTGTAATGACTCTCCACAGCTGATTATCCTGTACGACCTGATGCGTGAAGCCAACGAAGTGGTCGTCGATCTTTTCACCAAAGGATGCCACCATCAAAATATTAGCATCATGTACCTTACACAAAATATATTCCATCAGGGCAAGGGCCAAAGAGACATTTCCTTAAACGCACATTATATCGTGCTTTTTAAAAATCCCAGGGATAAAGCTCAGATTCAACACTTTGCACGACAAGTCTGTCCTGAAAATCCCCGTGTTTTACAAGAGGTTTACACCGATGCTACAAGTACGCCTCACGGCTATATAATGCTAGATTTCAAACAAGGTACACCAGAATGGTTCAGATATAGAACCCGCACAAATGTCGGCTGCTGCGTGTATCTACCGCGCAAAAGGTATAAAAACACCGACACTTCCCGCTTACAGATCATTTCATAACCATGAGTCACAAAGTGCTGAAGCAGGCCCCTCTGCTACGTGCGATGTATCGCATGAACCCGCAACAACGAGTCGCCTTGATGAAAACGGCTGACAAGAAACTGGTTGACTCTGTTTGCGAGTGTGCCTACAACACTTTAAAAGGGCGGGTACCGCTGAAAAATGCGCAGAAGACAAAGTTACGTGCTCACAAGCAGGTGTTGCGCAAGCTGGTCAAACGAGGAGAGTGCTGGAAGAAGAAGAGACGACTACTCGTTCAGAAAGGAGGAGCGTTCTTGCCCTTACTTTTAGCCCCTCTAATCAGCGGGGTCCTCGGTTCCTTATTCAACAAGTAAATAATGGAACACACGAAAAAGATGATATTGGTGTCCCCGGAAACATTACACCGTTACGAGCAACACCACCAACAAACGGCTTCGGCAACAAATCTAGTGGTCTCCGAGTTGGACAAGGAAATGGAAAAAAATCCTCGCTTCAACACTTGACGACAAGTCTAAATGGACTTTATACCAACAAGTGCTACAGCGCTATCTACACTTTAGTCAACACCCTCCGCCATCTAAAACCGCATCCACCACAACACCCCCTGATGTGTCTGTACTTCCCATCCCAACTGTACTTAATACTGTACCAGCACAGGCACGTAAAAAAGCTGAACTTTTACTAGAACATATTAAGTCCCGAGGCGGCATCTCTTGGGACTCAAACGGAGAAGTGAGTATTCAAGTTACGCCTCTTCGTGGATCCAATATTGTGGATTTAGTCAACGATCTGGTCAGAGCAAGAAGACAAGCGAACCGTCAGGGTGGCGAGAGTTTCTCACGGCGCTCCAAAATATAAACGTTCCGAAAGAATTTATTGTGAACCCGAAACGTTTGGCGCCCATTAGAGATCCGACGCCCGTACCACAACCACTTACACCGTCGCAACGCCCAAAGAAGAAGAAACTGAAGAGAGTGGACGAAAACCGGTGGCTGCCGTTCAGAGCTTAATGGAACGTCTAGCCGACATCTACTACGACCCTTCTCATCCTGCAGGGTTTGCAGGGGCGGCGTCGCTCATAAAGGCGTCCAAAAAAGATCCCGAAAAAGTACGAGAATGGCTTCGTGCGCAGGACGCTTATACCCTACACAAACCTGTGGTAAAAAAATTTCCACGCAACAAGTACGTGGTGTCAAACATTGACGATCTCTGGCAAGTCGATCTCAACGATATGAGAAGTCTCAGAAAATACAACGACGGTGCAGTGTACTTGCTCACCGTCATCGACGTGTTTAGTAAGATGGCCTGGCGAGGACGCTTCCGTCCAAGACGGGAGCGTCGTGAGAGACGCCTTTCGGGACATTTTCAAGCAAAGCGGCCGTAAACCTTTAAGTATACAGACGGACAAGGGGACAGAGTTCACGGCACGTCTAGTCCGGAAATTTCTCAAGCAAGAAGGCGTGCATTACTACACCACTCATAATCCAGACGTGAAGGCAAGCATCGTGGAACGGTTCAATAGAACTCTGAAAGGACGCATGTGGCGTTACTTTACCAAAAATAACACGTATCGGTATGTGGACGTCCTCCAAGCTCTAGTCGACGCTTACAACGGCTCCAAGCATTCCAGTATCAATATGGCGCCCGCCGACGTTTCAGAAACTAACGTGCTTCAAGTCAGAGATAATCTGTACGGCAAAAGGCGTCCAAGCTCGAAGCCTAAAATAAAAGTCGGTGACACGGTGCGTATTAGCAAATCCAAAATGCTGTTTGAAAAGGGCTACGAAAGCAATTGGAGCGAAGAGATTTTAAAAGTCAGTAGTGTCGTGTTGAGACAACCTGTCGTCTACAGACTCACCGATCTTGACGGCGAAGCAGTGGAGGGGACGTTTTACGAACCTGAGTTGCAACGCGTACGTCTCCCTGAAACTTTTAAAGTTAATAAAATACTACGTGTCAAGGGTAAAGGCGCCAGAAAGAAAGTGTACGTGCAGTGGAAAGGTTACCTCGCCAAGTTTAATTCCTGGATTCCCGCCAGTTACATCAGCGCACTACCATGAAGGACCAATTTTACATCACTTTGCCGAGCGATAGCTCTATGGGATATTTCACGAAAATTACCCTCACGAATTTCACCACGCAACTTCCTTACCGTCTTACACTCGAAGGGCGGTGGGAAGTCGCTCTGGCTGAATTTCAATATCCCTGTTCTTTCACCACCGTACCCGAGGGTCAAAATATTTTATGGTACAACTGGGTGGACGCTAACGGCGTGGAACAAATATTCAAGGATCATATCCCTGCTGGAAACTACAGCACTATCCATGAATTGATCAAGGCTCTAAACGAAGTAGAGGCTTTTAAAGAGGATTCCGGAGTTGTATTCAAGTACACGAACCCCAACAAAAAAGTGGAAGCTATCTCTTCTTCACCAAATATACAGCTGTTGAGTCTATCAACTCAACTAAGTCTGCAGATCGGTTCCGATCCTAAGACTAATCTGATAAAAGTACCAAAGTCTCCGTACGCCGGCAACATTCTACTAGGCCTTCCCTCGCAAATGTACATATACACGGATATCGTCGAGCCTCAGCCTGTGGGTGACATTGTGTCACCTCTGTTACGTATCGTCGGTATCATCAACGTAAACTATCTCTACGGCATACATAAGACAGTTAGCTACGACCCGTTTCACTACATGCCGGTGCTGAGAAGGGAAATTGAAAGCTTGGAAATCAATATAAGAACCGACACGGGTGAATCTGTACCATTCGAGTTTGGAAAAGTGTGCGTGAAACTTCATTTTCGACGCTGCTCAACATGAACTGTCCCTACCAAAGATACTACCTCAACCAGGCTGGAACAGGAATATCTTCGATCTACCACGGTGTTCCCTATCAAAGAGGGCATGGGATAGGAAGTTTTTTCAGTGGTATTTTCAAAAGCGTCGTACCGTTGCTGAGAAGTGGCGCTAAAGCCATCGGAAAACAGGCGCTTCATACGGTATCGACGTGCTCTCCGCGTTGCCAATCAAGGGCGTCCTTTCAAAGAGGCCCTACGGCAACGTGTCGGCGAGGCTGGAACAAACTTGAAACGCAAGGCTGAACAGAAGATCAACACGCTGATGACCGGCTCAGGCTATAAAGGGCGTCGTAAGAAGCAACGAAGTCATTCTAAGGTCGTCACCCGACGTAAAAAGATCAAGAAAGAAGCTAAAGATATTTTCAGTTAAAATGTCGTTTCTACACCCCCAGTCCTGCGAGTGTGCCAGCAGTGAACTCGATCTCTTTTCCGTGCCACCCACTCAAACCAGTCTTGAAAGCGGGCAATGGCTCCAGTACAAACCTGTATCTTCCCTCACCGATGATTCATCCATCGAATTTACCGTTACTGGACAAGGCGAGTTCTATATCGATCTTTCACAGACTATGCTCTATCTCCGGGCGGCCATCATGAAACCCGATGGTGGCGCTTTCACAGAGGTGGATCAGATCGCTCCCGTCAACAATTGGCTGCATTCTCTATTCACGCAGGTGGACGTGTTTTTAAACCAAAAACTAATATCACCGCCCAGCAACACGTATCCTATAGAGCGTACATTGAGACGCTGCTCAATTACAACAGCGAAGCCAAAAGAACGCATTTGACTTGCGGTCTGTGGTTCACAGACACCCCCGGAACCTTTGAGGAGGCTAACGCCAACAACAAGGGATTTGAGGCCCGTCGCAGTCTCACCACAAAAAGTAAGACGGTGGATCTTTTGGGGTATCTACACGGTGACGTGTTTAACCAAGAGTAATACCTTTTGAACGGCGCCGAACTCCGAGTCCGGTTGGTCCGTTCCAGAGACGGGTTTAGTCTTATGGCCGTCCCTGAACTCCCTCACTTTAAGGTTCACATCGTTGAAGCCGGCCTTCTAGTGAGGCGTGTCAAAGTAGTACCTTCTATACTGTTGGCACACACCAAAGCATTAAATGTCAGTCCCGCAAAGTATCCCATCACCCGTGTGGAAGTAAAAACACTCACTATTCCTACGGCATGCAAGGGAAATCGCTGGACAACGTATTCACCGGCCAGTTACCCAAACGGTGCATCGTGGGATTTGTGTCAAACGCAGCGTTCAACGGAGACGCCACCAAGAACCCGTTCAACTTTCAAACCTACGGCATGAACCATTTCTCGCTGTACGTGGACGGGGAACAAGTACCGTCGAAACCGTTACAGCCCGATTTTTCAAACGGACACTATGTCATGTCCTACCACACGATGTTTTCTGGAACGGGTATCCATTTCATGAACGAGGGTAGCGACATCACACGAGAAGCCTTCCCCAAGGGATATCATCTCATGGCTTTCGATCTCACACCTAATCTGTCCGCCCACATGACATCACATTGGAATTTGCCGAGACACGGTTCTCTGAGCATTGAAGTGAGCTTCACCCGAGCTCTCACCGAAACCGTCAACTGTATCGTGTACGGGGATTTGCCATCATCATCACCATTGACAAGGACAGAAACGTTGTGACCGATTATGGAAGTTAATATATTAACGGCTTCCCGCCCTTACTCCCTTCATTTAAGCTATGGACGTCATTGTGGATTCCCAGAGCTTCATCGACGACAACAACGAGTTTATCGTCAAGGAACTGAGTGTTTTATCTGTATGCGGCACATTACTTCAACATTGGGTGTTAAAACCTCCATACGCTATCGAAGAACTTTCCACCGATGCCCGAAAGAAAGCCGACATTATAGTCAACAATCTGCACGGTATCACCTGGGATTACGGTGATGTGGATTACAGCCTGCTCGAATCCCTCATCTCCCGTGCCACAGTGCGTGCAGAAACCGTCTACGTCAAGGGGTCAGAAAAGAAAAGTTTCTATTCAAATACACGTCTACACCCATCGTAGATCTGTACGACAGAGGTTGTTCGTCACTGAAAACACTTAAATTGGGTCGCACCATGTGCATGGCACATAGTTCTGTATGGAATTTCTGCTCTGCCTCTATCGTCTGGGGACTTCGAGACTGGATGATTGAAGATGGACACGCACACCATAAGACGTGCGCTGAAAACAAGTCCGTGGTTCCGTTCTGTACGGTCGGGTGTTTTCCCTGCTGATCAACTACCTGCAAGAATAGCTCGACCTGCCGCTCTAGTCATCAACACCGATCAGCACACCAAACCTGGGACGCATTGGGTCGCTATCTTTATCGACAAGAACGGCGTGGGAGAATACTTTGACAGTTATGTTTTCCACCGCGTATAAGTCACATCTGGCATTTATACGCAAAAACACTTTTCGCACGTCCCATAGTAAGCTACAACTTCAAAGCATCGCATCAGACGTTTGCGGCCATTACTGTCTCATGTACCTTCTCTATCGTGCCCAGAACATTCCGCTGAAAACTTTCCAAAACCTATTCTCGCCCACCGATCGTGCAGCAACGACGCTAAAGTGGTGAGATATTACAACACATTTTTCAAGACGCTAGGGTCATGCGCCCCATGAGGGGGTGCGTCCAATCGCCGTGCGCCCATAACCACGAACATCATGGAAGGTCAAGACGTTTGCGGTAGCAAAGCAAAGCCTGAGAAACCACTCGCCTTCACTAGTATTTTCAACACATTGTTCCCGCTGGATGGAGTCGACGCCAAGGAGTCATCGTCGGATGAGTGTCAAGAAAACTTTACGCCCTATGTCCAGCAAGAAAAATGGGGGAACTGTGCCATGTTAAAACCGTACAGATGGCAAGAACTGGGCAGCTACAAGTCGGTCATATCAAAGTTTTTCACAACACGCAACCTACTCAGAAGATTAGTCTGACTAATCACGAAATCTCTCTGAGACGTATGTGCGGTGACCTTATGGTCGTCATCAACGAGAAACAAGACGCGGGAATCAAACGGGTCGCCTATCTAGCACCTAGCTGGGCGCGTCTTTGTGAGGTGTGGGACCTCATCGACGTCACCGTCGACCGACGGGACATGTGGTCGACACCCGTCGCCCGCTATTGCAACAATTTGATCGACACACTCGTCGTGGATGTATGCGACACGCTAACAGAATCGACGGATGTCATCGACCTAGAACAACCTACGGTGGAAACGCACATCAAAAACCTGGATCTTATCAGTGCTACTTACTATACACGTCAAGTCATCGGTTTGGACTATTACATGTTGGATTGTGAACTAAAAACAATTTTACTAACGCATCTAAGAGACACTGTAGAAAAACGTATGAACGAATATATGCGTCATTCCTGTAAAAATGTATAATTGTGATGTTTAATAATAAAATATATATTTGTAACATCTGTGTTTTATTTGCTAGTCCCAACTTGTCTTGTCTGCCCGACAACCCGATGCCCCGGGTCAATATCTATTCTTGTCTGCCCGCCAACCTGGCGCCAGGGAAAACCCACTGCCGGGGGGGGGGCAATGACCTCAATATCTATTCTTGTCTCAACTTGTCTTGTCTGCCCGACAACCTGGCGCCAGGGAAAACCCGCTGCCCGGGTCAATATCTATTCTTGTCCCAACTTGTCTTATCTGCCCGCCAACCTGGCACCAGGGTTGCGACATAACACGCAATGATTACGTCATTGGGAAAACCCAAGTTTGTTGAGGTCACGATCTATTCTTGTCTCGTGAGCCGTCAAGCTGACGCCAGGGAAAACCCCCGTTGCTCGGGGCATTGACCTCAATATCTATTCTTGTCTTGTCTGCCACACAACCTGACGCCAGTCTCAACTTGTCTTGTCTGCCCGCCAACCTGGCGCCAGGGTTGCGACTTAACACGCAATGATTACGTCATTGGAAAACCCCAAGGTTGTTGAGGTCAAGATCTATTCTTGTCTCGTGAGCCGTCAAGCTGACGCAAGGGAAACCCCCGTTGCCCGGGGCAATGAACTCAATATCTATTCTTGTCTTGTCTGCCTGACATACTGGCGCCAGGGAAAAACCCTGTTGCCCCGGGCAATGACCTCAATATCCATTCTTGTCTTGACGGGCCGACATATTGGCACCAGGGAAAACCAGATGCCCGAGGCAATGACCTCAATATCTATTCTTGTCTTGTCGGGCCGACATACTGGCGCCAGGGTTGGGACATAACACGCGATGATTACGTCATAGGAAAAAAACTCTGGTTGTCCGGTCCGAGAGCTGCGGGTGGAGGAACATTTCCAGGCATTTCGACAAACGCTACCAAACAGCCAATTTTAGTAGACTTGTGACGGGGGATAGCGGCCCCTAACTGTGGATTCCGAGGCCCCTGATTGTGCATGTGTCAGCTAGAATTGTGACATAACACGCAATGATTACGGCATAGGAAAAAACCCAGGTTGTCCCGTCCGAGAGCTGCGGGTGGAGGTACATTTCCAGGAATTTCGACAGACGCTACCAAACAAACAATTTTAGTAGACTTGTGACGGGGGTAGTGGCCCCTAACTGTGGATTCTGAGGCCCCTGATTGTGCATAATTAGAGATGCTAGAGTTGCGAAATAACACGCAATGATTACGTCATAGGAAAAACCCAGGTTGCCGAGGTCACGATCTATTCTTGTCCCAACTTGTCTGCCCGCCAACCTGGCGCCAGGGTTGCGATCATTACGTCATTGGGAAAACCCAAGGTTATCGAAGTCACTTGTCGCCCCGGCAATCTGGCGTCAGGGTGGCGAAGGAGGGGGGGGGTCTCTGGAACAAATTACCACACTCTACCACAAAGCACCATAGCGCAAGGTTCATGCTGCTTGTTCCGGGTCAGAGCCTTGTGACAGAAAAGCCGATTTTCATTCTAGGCTTGTCAGCCGTAGCGCAAGCTTCGTGCCGTGCCCTCCTGCCACAACGTCAAAGACTGTATGCCCATAAATAAACTACAACGCCCTAAAACTCCGACACCTCTATCCTACCAATTAATTAATTAACAATAATCAATTAACAATAATTAATTAACAATAATTAATCAGCAAGAACCAACATGTCCAGGGTTTGTTGGCTCTAGGGGAGGGGGAAATTATGTCAGGGGTGGGGGCGGGAGGGGAGGGAGCAGGGGGCGGGGTGGGGGGTGGAATAACGGTAAAAATCCACGACACACAACTAGGGGTCAAAGGTTAAAGGTTAAATTGGAGCCATGGGGCGTGCTCACTACTATGGGCGCTGCTACTTGAAGTTGGCAAAACCCAGATTTTTTTAAATTTTCAAAAAAACTATGGTGGCACAAATTATGGGAATAGCATAGTCTTGTGGAACAAATTCAGCACTAAATATTGTCATAGGTTTCAATCTTTATCTACCCACGATAAGACGGACTTTTTTTTAATCGGACCGATTCCCGCCCCCTTTAGTCTGAGTTGACTGTAGTAAAAATATAAAAAAATGGATGTGTGTACTTATGTACGCGCGTGAGAAGTTATACTTCTTTGTCATCATTAAATAGAGAATTTGATATTAGAAATTAATAATAAATATTTAAAATTGAAAATTAATAATTTAATAATAAATATATATGACATAATTTGTACTAAATATTATAAGATTCTTAATTTTAAATATTTATTATTGATTATTTAATATTTTAAAAGTAAATGAATAAGTTTAATAATAAATTCAAAAATTGTATTTAAGTTTATTCATTTTTAAAAAATTATTATTTTCTTAATTTAATGTTCACTTTTAATTTTTATCAAAAAGTTTTCATTAAATTGTTCATTTATTTTTATAAATATTTATTATTTATTCAATTTAATAATAAATATTAAAAATTAATATTTTAATTTGATGTTCTATTAAAATTTTTACCCAAATTTTTTATTAAATGTTATATTAATTTTATTTCTTTATATTGTAAATATTAAATAACCAATAATAAATATTTAACAATAATAATTTAATAATATTTAGTATTAATTATGTTAAATAATAATATTTTAATTTATATCAATAAATAATACATACGGATAGTTAACCTCAATTATATTGGAGCACTTGAAAAAGTCTATAAGCACAATTTTTTTCACTATTATTTTCGAATAGTAAATAATATTAATCAAAATATTCAATTTAAATCACTACTGAATATAATTTATTAGCACATATGTAATTCGCACTTGTATGAAACTAAAACACGTGTTGTGAATGTAGAAACTAGAAACATGTGGATAAATATTATATATATGAAAACAGTGATCAGTGGCGACTAACAGAGGTTCTATTTCTATTTTGTTGGTAGCTTTTTTTTTGTCGTAGACTTAATTATCGGTTTAGCTTCAACCTTTACTTTTGTGTTACAGTGATGCGCGCGCATCTTAAAATTTCACTCTCATCATTTTTCATAACGCGCCTAAAGAAGTATAACTTCAATAAGTTTCGTTTTATCATAGGAGCTCAGAATAGAAACATTTTATTTGTGTTAAATATTCAATTACACGAAACACTCAAATCATCTAATGATTATATTTTCTCCAACACAAGTCACTAAACAATATTTTTGGTATAGTTAACCAGCTATATGTTGTACGAAATATTTATCCTTTATCATCTGTATTATTATTATTCATTTTATTATTATTACTTTCAATTAATTAAATCCTTTTTTTTTTGCATTCTCTTAGGCCTCTAAAATATAGGAGGGATCATGTATTCTCACACCTCGAGGGACACGGGAATAATTTAGCTCTGGTAGTATACAGTTAATGTAGAATTGACATAGCTTTGGAAGCATAGTATCATGCCAAAATTTTACATCTTTCACTATTCACTCCACTGTAATAGTCCCTCCAGCATACACAATGAAATCACAATATTCACAGTCACAAATATTCAATTGACCTTGAACTTGGTAGTAGTAGCAGTTACTAAAAGCATAAGAAATAGCTTTGGCTATTCGATTCCTAAATATGCAATCCCTTACAATTCTAATAATTGTACTAGTGGCAGCAATAAGCCAAATACCGAGTCGAAGGTGGCTGCGTTAACTGATAGCTCATGATTTTAATAAATCACACATATATAACTAACAATTTCCTCACGTTCATCATAGACTTTGCCTTAAAGTATGAGTGAAGAATGACCCAGGGTACGGGATGATTCCTGGATAGCTTAGTGGTTAGAGCATTGGCATACCAAGGCAAAGGTTCCGGGTTCGATTCCCGTGTCCAGGCGTGATTTTTAAATTTTCACAATAGGCCTATAAAAGAGAATTAAGTTTGCACTGGACCTGATCTCAGAGCTGTGACAAGAACACAAAGTATCAACTTCCTTTCTAATGTACGGCTGCTCCAAAATATCTCCGGAGCATGGAAGAACAAAGTTTCTCCAGACCTGTTACAGCGCTGTCTGTGACAGAAACGAGGAGCAAGGTTACTTTGGACTTGTTCCAGCACTACCTGTGACAGAGAGACGAGGAACAAGTTTACTCCGAGCCTGTTACAGTGCGTATTTGATTCGTGAACCAGTGACTAACAGAAAAAGCCCCTTTCGTCCGTCAGAACAGGTTATGGGTTATGATTACACAACACATCCTACTTAACAGTGTGTTTTGATTTGACGAGTTAACAAGGAGGTGTAGTTATTTTGAAATGTCGCGAAACAGGGCGAGGGTATACACAACATGGGTAAGTGTGGATAAGTCTCTTATTACATAAAATTTTATTTTTCTTGGGATGTCTAATTTGCTTCTAGTATGTAACGAGTTCAGATATTTTTAAATATGCAACCCATTTGATTGAATGTAATAGAATAACAGATCCTAGTGTAAGCTACACGAAACATTTATTAGAGGTGGAAATTAAACCTTTGGAGACTTTCGTCAAAACGTTTCCAAGATAGATTTTTTTTTCATTTGATCACTTGGTAAAAGCTTGACGAAACATTTTATGATGGTAAATAAACCTTTGAAATCTTCACTTAAACATACTCGACGTAAACAATAATCTGTTACATTTGATACAATTTCAAGGATGACTATATCCTTACTTTCTTTGCGGTAGAGAAATATGGTTTAGTTGAGTCTTAAATAACAAACAATTAAAGACTAAAGAGTTAATTATGAAACAAATTGGACCCAACAAGTTGGGAAATATCACGTGAGGAAAATTAAGCTGCGTTTATTGTCGCAAACTTGTTGGACCAACACCCTGGGTTTTCCGCTCGTTTTTAATCAGTCTGTACATGTATAACATCGTATTACTTTCCGTTATTCATTTATTGTTTTGACAGGAAATTTACTATTGCAGAAGAAAACAAAACGTAAGAAACGGTGGGGGGTTAGAAGTTTTTTGGCTAAACATCCAATTGAAGTTGCGTACATGGGAATAATGAATGACCTACATTTGCAAAATGGGTTTGATAACTTTGTGCGCATGTCAAATGTGGACTTTGAATGCTTAGTTACACTTCTGTATCCTCATTTACGTGGTAAAATGGAAAGGAAAATTGTTGTGACTCCGGGAGAAAAACTTTCTACTACTCTAGGTTTTATGGGAGCCTTATGTATAGCCACAACATATGTGCGTTACCTGTGCTAAAGACTGACTAGACTCTCTAGCGTGTGCGCAGAACCTCCCAAAACAGCCAAAATGTTGGTTGTTCATTTATTATCGCCAACAAATGATCCAACACAACCCAACACAAACTTGTTGGTTCGGACCGGCTCTGCCAACACCAACATGTTGGCCAACATTCCCAACAAGTTGGAAATACGTTTCTATTGTAACACAACTTGTTGGGATCATGTTGGCCAACATGTTGTGTTAATATATATAAGAGGCCTAACGTTAATTTCAAATCAAAAAGATATCCACTCATAAAAGAAAAAAATATAAAAAATTTCATCCAAATGAATGATATGACGGTTTATCTTAAACAATTAGCTAAAGGTGTTCATATACACATAAGAAACTATAAATTTTTACCAGAAAAAAAAAGTTGTTTTCTACACAATTCTGAAAATAATAACCTAATAGAAAAGAGAATTTAGTGAATTTTTATTTAATTTTTTTTTTTACTCTTTAAAACTAGTATTCCCCACCTATCCCTATGTAAAAGTATTAGAAAAAATATTGGAGATTCCTCGATAAAAAATGCATTTAATAGTTTTCATGGAAAATACTTAATATTAGGCCTATATCAATGTTTTATTATATTTTACCTTGAAAGAATGGACAAATCAATATTTTATTAACTCTTAAGTTACTTATGTTGTACTGGTGTTCCTTTGGAAACTATTTACTAATATGTTTATGAGGAAATTTAAAACTATTGTATTTTATTCAAGCTTTCTTTTTATACCATATAGTTTTTTGTAGGCTGATGTGGCCATAGGCCTGATTCTCGTGTTTTCAGGTGATTCCTTTTTGATTTCCTCTCAGAAACTGTAGACTTTTGGGCGTCCCTACCAATTATTTTAAATTATAATGGGACATAGAGAAGTTGTTCGCAAACGGTTTTTTCTTCAATAGTCGTATTCTCTGATGAAATATGTGACGCATTTGATCTCTGGCTGGTCTTTTTATTATTATAGTCCTTGTAGCTAAGAACCTTAAATTTGTAGTCCCAAATGTCATATAAAATTATATTTAGCACGGCCAGGAAGTCTTTTAGTTGTCTTAGAGGAATCTTCCAAACTAATAGTCCTACATATGGTTGAGGTTGAGTGTTCAAGGCATTGTTAAAAATTAGATACTTCGCATAAAGAAATAGAGGAAATATTTCATTACCAGCCGGTCAGTTTGTTTTTTGAGTTCGGTTTTTCCCGTAGGTTTGTGAGAGAATAATTATTCTATTTTCGATAAAGTTTCTACAGATTCAATTAAACGTTTCTCCATTGTTAAAGGTAAGAAACTTGGTTTAATGGTGGGATTTTAGTTTTTAAAGCAGTAGATTTAATGTTTGTAGTCCTACAAGAATCTTGGGTATGGAAGAAGCATTAAAATTTGAATTTTTAAGATTATTGATTATAACAGTAAGTTTATTATTACTCTTTTTTCAATGCCTCTTTAATCCTCCTTCGGCCTTCTACAGAGTTTGGATTACCTCTTATTATAAATTCAATGTTATCTTCAAATCAAGCTAAAGTAGTGTCAAGAATGAAGCCAGAGTCTTCGTACCTTTGGAACAATGGTGAGTCAGGTTTGAGAATTTTCATACATCTCTCGAACACACCTTTTGTCTAAGGTCTTATGGTCCTCGGCCAAAGTAGCTCCTCCCCGTCGCAACAGACTATCCGAGGAGTCAAAGCTGGAATATGTACGCTGCCGTACTTGACGTCAATCGTGAGGGATCTAAAGGTCCCACACCACTTCTTTGGTGCTGACTGAAAGCTCACAGCTGACAGCTGACAGCTCTGAAAAGTTACTAGACCAAATTATGTATCCCTCCGCCGAACCATATGATCTGAAAAATATGTGTCTAGCAGCTGTCACTTTGACAGTTAAATTTTAGATCTATACAAGAAACCTTTATGCCTGTTTTATTTATTTTCTATATATTATTGACCTTGATATGTTGATGGCTTAGTATTTAAATTATTAATTTTTTCAAGAATATAGATTTTAAAAAAAATTTAGCATTTTATCCCATATTAGATTTATTGTAATGAATAAATATTTTTTAATAAAAAAGACTCAATTTTTTGGTTAATATTAATATTATTAACAACATTATAAATGTGAACAATCTGAATGTCAATTACTACACATAGAAGAAAAAAACTGTCATAAACCTTTTTAACATTATTACAACATATTGGTGACCTGGCGGTCTAAGGTTAAAGTGTCAGGCTTCTGTGCTGGGGTACGGGGTTTATTCCTCGGTCTAAGCACAAATTTATCTGATTGCCAAACCCTTCCTTCACCTCTGACAAGATGATATTAATCACAGCTTGTGAATGGGGAGAATGTCAGGCATCCGCCATGGTCGGATCCCACGTTAAGCTGTAGGTCCTCCATCTCATCCCACTATCACCCTACCATTACACATTAGCGTAAGTGCTTACAACCCGAATGTGTGGTAAGAAGCGTTGCTAATAATAATAATAATAATAATAATAATAATAATAATAATAATAATAATAATAATAATAATAATAATAATAATAATAAAGCTATAACAAATTATATAGCTTTCCAAATGAATTAATTAGATAGTTTTAAAATTGGTTTATGTATAATATTTTTTAATAAATTGATATAACATCAACTGAATTAAAACATGGGTTGACAAGGCTAAAATACACACATAAAATATTAAAATTTATTTTAAAAACTTTGATTCAACAAATTAAGGACAAAAACAAAGTTTAAAATTAACCGGGTTGTAAATTAGGTAATAAAATTTAATTAGTGGGTTAGCATCTCCCAATAAGATTTAATAAAGTAATGAAAATGTTCTAGTTACAACGTTTATGAAAAATATAATAATTTTTATTTTAAGTTTAGTTATAAAATCTAAGTCTTATCTGGGTTCAATCCCATTACTCCTTGTGATAATCAGCCATTAGAATGATGCTGATTTATATTCTTCCGACATGTTTCGGAATAAAAATACCATAATCATGGACAACGTAAAATGAAATTAAAGAACCATGAAGAAAATGTAATACTTAAGTTTTACGAAAATCTATTATAAATTACTGTTATATTCATGATTTTGTAAAAGACAATTAATAAACAAACCAACTTACCAACGTCACTGTGCGGGACACAATATGGAATTAACAAAAATCTATTTTAGATTCACTACTCTTAAACAGTTGTAACAAAATCTCTAATAATAATACAATAACTTATAACTTGAAGTCTTAGCCTGGTATTTATTTAATCAACACTGGTGAAAGACTCACAAGTAATTTTCATTACACTTCACAGATTTTTTTTGGAATAGGCCTACTATAAAAATTCTAAGACCCGGGGTTTAGCCTAGAGGGCAACACAACACAATCTTGGGCTTAAAATATTTATTTTATAGTTTTGATAGACTTAAATTTTCGAATAATGTATATCGATCACTAAGAAACACTCGCTATCTTATTTATCACACGCTTTAAGGTTATATTAGATAAATAACTATTCAAAGATCACTAAAAAACCGTTTATTTTCCGAGGATAACAAGCTCATACACCGAAATAATATTTACAAAAGAACACAAAGATTACTTAGTAGCCGAATTAATATTAAAAAAAAGACACTGTACTATTCAAATTTGTAATAACATTATTAACGGGTAGCATAGACACGCCTAAATACAAATCAATAATACTCAACTATAAAATATTTTGTTCTTCAACTTGTTGATTCACGCACGTGGTTTTATTAAATTTATTTTATAAGATAATTCAATGTTTTACTGTATTTTAAAATTGTTAGATTTTGGTTATGAGAATAACCGTTTGGTTAGTTGATTAATATAGAAGTTTTCTTTTGCTGTTTAATTCAAATTAATTATTAAAAGCAAGAGAACGTTAAAAGTGGCCTTATATGCTGAAAAGAAGTATGGCCCCTGGATAGAAGCTGCCGGTTGATGACGTAGAAAAAAAGAGGACCGTTATTGGTTACGCGGCTAAGTGTTAATTCTCTTGTTTACCAAATTTAAACTTTATATTAATTTCACAAACATTTTGAATGTTATTTCCTCTTTATTATTACAAACCATGTATTTATGTTAAAGATATACCAGGGCAGCTATAAAAATATTAATAACTGAATATAATACCATTAAATGTAAAATTTCACACTCTATTTAACCTGTTATTACCATAAGAGTTAAAAGAAAAACTAAAATTAAATTACTAGACTTTTTTTCTTAAATTTGATTATGGAAAGTAAAATTATACTGTAATCTTTGGGGAAGTATTGTTAAAAGTGATTGATAATATTTTTAGTGATAATAATAGTAGTATTTAGAAAATAATAGTTATTTCCAAATATGGTGACAAAAGTTACTTCTAGACAATGTTGCCATTACTGATACCAATTGCTAGCTTCTGCTAGCTGTCATCTAAAACCATAGAAGTGGTAAGTCCACTGTAGAAACATCCATTAGATGAAGAAAGAGGTTCTCACTCTGTTGTTGGCATATCGTCGATAACTTACCCATCTTTTGTTCCTTCGACGAGCTTTTTGAAATCTTCGTTAGCTCGTACCAATAGCGGGAATTCGAAATGCGCAAGAGCAAACTCTGTCTTTTTGTTGTTGCCCCTGTTGCCCCAACCTCCCCACTTGTCAATAGAGTCATCGACAAGCAGTGGGAAGTTTTGGCTGATTTGATATGCGAGTTACAAGTTGTTTTCACAGACCCTTATCCTCGTTGCATGATCTTAATTATTACATGAATTGGTACCTTTGAATTGTTTGTACAAAAATACACGGTTTGAGTTGGTTTGTAGCCCGACACAAGATATCCACCTTGACAGAAGCGCCAAGCTAGGTCACCTGTGAAAGGGCTGTATTGCTTTATGAGTTACAGGCAGCTTACGCTAGCCCTTATCCTCATGGAATGATAGTGAGAGATGGGTGATTTGGTATGATGGGTGATGGAATGAATATGAAGTTGTGAATGTTACATTTTACCGTTACCTTTTTACCATGTTACCGTTTACCTTGTTACCTTTTACCAAAGTTTTGTACCCATTTTATTCCAGTCTTGGCCGTTTGTATGGTCTTTCTTCTTGCGGGTCGTAATCACCTAGTGCTCTTATTATTGTGTTTTCGTGGTTTGCTGCTTGGTCGTAAAATCTGCCTCTTCTTTCACGGAAGATTTCGGCGAGTGTCTTGCTTTTAGTCATTGCGTGTAGTTGGTCGATTCTTGTCCTTATGTCCACGCCAGTTATCGTCCTAAGTATTTTATTTTGTGTTATTTGGAGTTTTCTGAGGTGGGTCTTGGCTGTATAGCCCCATACAACGCAGCCGTAAAGTAATATCGGTTGAATCACGCTTTGTATATCGTCAGTTTTGTTTGTTGAGTTATCCGGTTACCTTTAAGCAATGGGTAGAGTTGAACGAATATCGCCTTTGCCTTCTTGTTGGTTTCAGTAGTGTGTTTTGTCCCTGTTAGTTTTTTGTCAATATGAATCCCTAGGTACTTTGTATCAGTCTTGAAGGGTATCTCTTCCTGGTATAACGTAAAGTTTTCTGGTGGTGTCTGTCTTCTTCTTGATACGACGATCGCTGCTGATTTGGCTGCATTCACCTTGATTCTCCATTTGGAGAGCCAGGTTTCAAAATTCTTTAAGTAACGTTGCAGTGCTAGGGAGGCATAATAAATGTTCCTTTCTCTTGTGTATATTAAAGTATCGTCGGCGAAGAGTCTTGTAGTCATTCTCGGTCTAGTCGGGACGTCTGACACATAGATATTGTATAAGAAGGGAGCCAGTACCGACCCCTGCGGTACTCCCGCCTCCGCTTGTACTTTTTCAGATAGGGTGCCTTCGATGGATACTTGAAATTGTCTGTGATTGAGGTAATTGTATATCAGGTGTATGATGCCACTTGGGAAGTTATAGTTAATCAGTTTTTGGGTTAGTCCGATATGCCATATCTTATCGAACGCTTTCTCCACGTCTAGAAAGATGGCTATTAGGTATTCGTGGTTGTTGAAGGCGTCCGTGGCGTCTTCAGCGAAATTTAGTAATGGGTGGATGGTTGAATGCTGTTTCTTGAAACCAAATTGGATGTCCGGAATTATCTTGTGGTCCTGTGTGTGTCTCTGTAGTCTTTCTAGTATCAGTATTTCAAAAAGTTTTCCCGTTGTGTTTAAAAGGCTTATAGGGCGCCTATTTTGAGGGAAGATTGAGTTTTTCCCAGGTTTAGGAATGGATATCACCTTGGCCTCTTTCCAGGTTTTAGGGAAATATGAAATTTTTAGGGCTGCGTTGAAAATCCTTTCGAGGTGGTCTATTGCTGTCTCGGGTAAGTTCCTTAGCATTTCGTTTTTTACTCCGTCCAGTCCTGTGGCCTTGTTCTGTTTTAGTTTTTTGATAGTATCTTGGATCTCTTGTGTTGTTACGGGGGCTGGTGTCTCAGTTATGGGTCGGTGTAAGAAGTTGTTGACTGCTCTGTTGACTTCTCTGTTAAAGTTTTCGTCTAGTGTGGGATTTGGCTTGAGTTGGTCTTCTAAATTTAGTGCAATGGCCTTTGCTTTGTCTTCA
Source organism: Timema cristinae (assembly GCA_039000515.1). Lineage (NCBI taxonomy): Eukaryota > Metazoa > Arthropoda > Insecta > Phasmatodea > Timematidae > Timema > Timema cristinae. Next base: position 51,243 of record JBCFYV010001723.1, read on the forward strand.
CTGTTGTACGCCATTCCCAGTTGGCCGTGGATGGCTGGTGTGTTGGTTTTTTTTGTAGTCCCTTTGAGGACTTTGGTTATTGCCCATGTTTTCTGTAGGTTAGTGGCTGTATTGGTAACAAATGTATTGAAGCTGTTGTTCCTGATTTGTTTGATTGTTCTTCTCACTATAGCCCTAAGTCTGTTATACCTGGTGCGCTCGTTAGGGGTTCTCAGCCTCTGCCAATCCCTACGGGCTTCCCTCTTAAGGGCTAGCAAATAATTTAATTCCGGGTGATCCATTTTGAATTCTTGTTGCTTTGGTGTTGTCTTAGTGTTGTGCTTGTAGGATTCCTGTAGTGTTGTTGTAAACAAGTCTATAGCTGCGTCAATATCTTGTTCAGTACGTATGTCAATGTCCCTTGGTAGTGCTTCTTGTAGTTCCAGATTATACTTGTTCCAGTCAGTCGTGCTTATTTTTTGCTTTCGCCAGTTGGTTTGGTGTTCAAGGTCTATTTCCCATTCGCATAGAAGAGGGTTGTGATCCGAATCTAACTCTTGCAATACTGTTAGTGTGTCTGGTGCTATTTTTAGGCTTGTCAGGATTATGTCTATTATGTCTGGTCTGTGTAGATAGTTTCCAGGATAGTGGGTGGGTGTATCTGGCGCCAGTATGTTGTAGTCTGATTCGTTTGAGTGTTCCTCTAGTATACGTCCGTTGGCGTTCGTCAATCGACTATTCCATGTCGTATTCTTGCTGTTGAAGTCGCCGCCTATGAAGAAGTTGTCAGCTGTTGTGATTATATCTAGGTCTGGTTTTAGAATCCTCTTGGACGGCGGGTTATAGGCAGCCACGAAATTGATATGTCCGGATTTTGTGTTTACTGTAACCGTTGTGGCATCAAAGTTTTGTAGGTCGTGGTTATCTGTCCTGTAGTGAGGTAAATGGTGCTTTATAAGGATGGCTGTTCCCCCTCCCTCCCGTGTTCTCTGTCTGACCGGTATATGGCGTATCCTGGGATGTTCAGTCTTTTATCCGCTTGTAGGTGGGTTTAACATATTAGGGCCAGGTCAGTACCATATGTACTTAATAGTTGTTCTAGTTCATGTTTCTGGGTCAGTATACCATTTGCGTTCCAGGATAGGATCCTTAGCTGATTTTTTTCATTAAACATGTCTTTATTCGTCATCTTCCTTGAGGAAATAATTTGTGACTGCTTCCAGTAGAATCATTATTTTTGAAGTTTTGTCTTCAGCCTGTTTAATCTTTGTGAGGTATGGTCTGAAGTAATTGATAAGTCCGCATATGTTGATCTCTTTTAGGGTGTTTATTATATCTTTGAAGTCAAATGGGGTAGTTTTCTCTTGTTCCTTTGTTTGCTGTTTAGCGTCATTTCTATTGATTAGAGTATCTCTGTAGCTGCGTGGTGTCGTGTTGGACCAGGTAGGTGTCACTGGTTTTTCGTGTAGTGTCGGAAAGTCTTTGTCGTTTGTAGCCAGATTTTTCGTATGAGTGAAGAGTTTCGGTTGTCTCTGTTCTATTTTTTTTTCAACTAGTTTTTGATATTCTGGGCACTTGGAGTAGTTTGCCGTGTGTTTTCCTCCGCAGTTAACACAGCTTGCTGGGGTAGTTGCGTCTTTCCTTGGGCATTCGGCAGTCAAGTGGGGTACCAGGCACTTGACGCACCGAGGCTTGTTAGAACAGTTATTCTTTGAGTGGCCAAACTTTTGGCACCTGTGGCACTGGAGAATGTAGTTCTGTGATTGGATGTAATGCTCAATTTTTACTCGTGTGTTGTTTATATATGTCTCTTGGAACAATTGGAAGTTCTTGTCGGTTCTTGTCATAGTACATACAAAGATGGGTAATAGTTTGACCTGGTCATGTGGGGTGTTTTCTTGTTGTGTGCGTGTTGTAAACTGCCGCACGTCTGTTGATGTGTACCCCAATAATTAGAGTTCCTCTTTAATTTCATCTGTTGACATGTTTGGGGGAAGTCCTTTTATTACTATTTTGAGTGGTTTGTCTCTCGGAAGGGTGTAGGTGTGGTATTCCTGACCTGTCTTTTTTAGCATGATTTGTAGGGCTTTGAAATCTTCTAGGGTGTTGGTGTGTACCTTTAAGCCATCTTTGATGTAAAAAATTTTGAACGTCCCTACCATGGTTGTTTTCATGGTTCTATCGATGTTAGAGTAGTTTGCCGTTCCTGATATAACTATTGGGGGCAATTTTTGTTTGAGTTCTTGGTGGTTGCTGTGCTTGTCTGGGAGTTGGTGTTTGTTATTTCCGGTGTATCTATATTTACCTCCTTGTCTGCAAGTGTCTGAAATTTGTTGGTCACCCTGATGGATTTTGGTGGCTTGTCTTCCACGGCTTTGAAAAGGAGTTTTCTTTTGAGTGCAGTTGCTGCGATAAACTCATTGTCATCTCCCATCTCTTCGTCCGATAATACTGATTCTACGTCAATTTCAATATCTCTAACAGAGTCTTGTGTTAACTGTCTTTTTTGTTGGGCTCTTGTGAGGTAAGAATTTTTGTCCATTTTAGAATTGGTGTTGGCCCTAAAAAGGGCCGACAACTGTTAAGTCGGTTTATATTTCTATGTATGTCTTTGTTTGGTCACTCTTACCAGGTTGTGGTCTGACCACTAGTAGAATGCTTACCCTTCAAGCGATGTATCAAGTCTCTTCAGGAGTGAAGTCAACCTTCTAACTCCTATTTTACCTATCTCGCTGCCCAGGAGTGAGTCAACCTTCTAACTCCTATTTTACCTATCTCCCTATCCAGGAGTGAAGTCAACTTTCTAACTCCGCTAACACTATCAATTGAATACCAGGAGTGAAGTCAACCTTCTAACTCAAAGTTCAATTTGATTCTCTCGTCCTCGTCCGTCGTCCTCGTCGTCCTTCTCGTCTCGTCAAAACTCTGTCTTGCCAAACCCCGTGTCTTAAATAAATATGTGTGCGTTGAACTGCAAGTCAATGAGAGGAAGTCGCTCCCTTGTAAAATCACTTTATTTGAAATTATAAACTTCAAACTCATGACATTTTTGTCTAAACCAATCTTTTATCATCTTTTGATGAGCTGCAAAAAATAATTAATGTTATCCATTATAGTTTATACGGAATCTTCATAGTTTGTTTTAGATTCTGGTACTTCAAATTATCTAGGGGCCGGAACGTCCTCTAAGAACGAAAGTTCGTCCCCTTGGTAAATCTTCCTACCCGGGGCCCTGAACAAAGGCTTGCCAAAATCAGACATACAAATTTAGCGTTGCCAACACACTTAAGGTCTTTGCAGTTAAATAAAACAATTTAGCGTATCCCCGCTTATTTTGATGTTTTAATGAAACAATCATTTTTACCCCTTTGAAACCATCTTGCATCACCTCGTTTTGTTCCTTCCACCATCTGGCCTTTTTAAAAACAGTTTTCAAGAAAATATCTTTTTCAATTCTATCAGCGTAAGCTATAAAACCCCTTGACCTCTGGATTTTCATAGTTTACACCTAGAAGGAATAAAAGCAATTAGTTTTGTATGAAATATATTTAAATTTGGTCTCCACCTTCCATAAAAACTCTTTAATAAATTAGAACATAGGTTCTTATATTGGAAGCCAAGTGTCCCCAAACAAAGCAAATATTTATAAACTTACCTTCAAATAACTAAGTTTTTAAATGTATTCTGAGTAAAAAAGTTAACCTAGGTTATTATGTTATTAAAAATTATATTAATATTTATATAATTCTAGAAAGTTTCCTAATCATTACAAAATTATGTTAATATTTTCAGTAGCTTAGCAACATTAAGATAGAAAATATATTAAAATGTTTTTCCTAGGTTTATAGCTAGCTACCTTATGACCTATGTGGTTTATTTGATTTCTTTAACTAATTTGACCTTATTATGATATTTGGGGGAAAAAAACTGTTTTATTAAAATAGGTTTATAAATACTTTAAAATTATTTTTTTAGATGCTGGATTCAGAGAGAAAGGAATGTCTAAATACTATTGATTCTGCACCCTTGCCTGGTATAGGGGTGCAGAACATCGAAGGCCTAACAAAGGCGACGTCATAACCCGATTTATATTAGGCTTCGAAAAGCAGACAACAATCACGAGGGCAAGCCGTCTTCTTCAACCATGCGAAATTTTCCCGATACGAGCCTCAAGAGAACTTGCAGAATTAATTATGGATACTAGATTTATTGTGCTTGGGGGTAAAAGTTGGAGTTTTGGACTCCTACCTAAGCTGGTCAGGAGGCAACCGGACAATATGGAGAATCATTTAATTGTACAACGAGATGAACTGGGCGTTCTATATTTGAGGACCCACATGATAAGGTCATGGATCATAGAACAATTGTAAGTGAAAAAAAAATTAATTGTTAATCTTTTATCACTTTAAAAATCAATTATTTTTTCTGTTCCAAATCAGATTTAGAGTTTAACATAAAAGTAATTTATGAATGAAATTTAAAAAAAAATAATGGCCAGATAGAATTTTTATTTTATTTGACTGTGCACCAATCTAATACAATGTAATGATTATTTTATAGCCCTTGTTAAAAAAAGAAATTTGATTATTAATTTAAATGCATTTGTTAAAAAAATACACTAGATACTACCTCTATATATGTGAAAAAACAGCTTCGTTTTATACTTTATCAACGTTCTAATTTCCAATTTCTCAAATCTCAAAAATCTCATAAAGCTGTCAATACCTAAATGTAGTTATAGAGGATTAAAAAACCTATTTTATTTGTTTTGCATGATATGTTCAAAAAAATTACTATAGATATCAACCAAATTTTGTTAATTTGCTTATTTAAAACCTACCAGGCATGATTCTTTATTAAAAAAAGGCTATTTATTTGTTTGTTTTTTGTTTTAGACCGCATAAGCCACGCCCACATAAGAGAGCTCTGAGGCCTCTTTGTTATCTTCCGATGAAGAGGGTGTTGCTCCTGCTTCACCTTTCCCCTCACCATCATCTTCTGAAAAGAGTGTTGCTTCAGCAACACTGGCTTCCTCATCTTCATCTTCTGAGAAAGGTTTTGTGTGACCCCCCACCACAAACATCTAAAGCTTCGCCGTCTATAACATCGAAAGATTCAGCTCCAGCTCCTGATTCGCCTAGACCCTCAACTTCGGGGTTGATGACCCTGCTAAGAGAAAGAAGAAGCATGCGTAAAACTTGACACAAGTCCATTACCGGAGGGCACAAAAGAAACAGGTGACCTGTAAAAAAAAGGGTCTAGTTGTTAACGAAAAAAAATAAAAAAAATATAAACCTCTACTTTTTTTTGTGTGTGCTTATTTTATATTCGTATTAAACTTTGTCAAATTTTATTTTTATATATGCATGTTGTGTTTGTAAAGGTTTATTGTATTTAAAACTTTGCTCTCTTTGTCGTTTGAGTAACATATTAATTTTTTTCTAAACTATTGTCACAATTGGTTTTTATTTTTAATATTTTTCCAAGTCTATTTATCGAGGGGGCTTTTGTGAATGGCGTATCAATTTTGCGTAACTTTGGATCTCAGTTGACGTCATGATCTACTTTGGTCGTTTTATTTTATTTCTGTAAGAGGCTATGTTAAAATATGATATCAGAAATCATTTCCTAGGTTAAATCGAAAAGAGAAAGAATTTATCCTTTAAACATGTGCTCTGTGACGTTGACTTGATTATATAACAATAGTAATAATACTGAATTTAACATTTGACATCTCTCTCTACTGGGTTACCATGGTTACACATCTGGTTGATTATAAATAAATAAAAATAGTAGGTAATAATAGTTAATTTTCTTACAATTTCTATCTCTCTCTATGTAACGATTATCTCATTCTACATGGTTTCTACGGTTACCAATGTTGTTTATCTCAATAATAAATGACACTAATAATAAATAGAAAAATTTTAAAGCCTATTTTATCAAAGGTGTGTTGCGGATGGCGTAACAATTTTGCATAAGTTTGGATCTCGGTTAACGTCACGATCTCACTTGGTCAGCCCTTCTAATCCCGTAAGAGGCTATGTTAAACTAGGATCTCAGAAAACATTTCCTAGATGAGATCGAAAAGGAAAAGAATCAATCCATTGAACACGGACTCTCTGACGTTGACTTGAATATATAACAAACAAATTATACTCAATTTCACTAGTAATAATACTCAATTGCACATTTGCCATCTCTCTCTCTTTCTACATGGTTAAATATCTCTTTCTAGTAGGTTGCTATGGTTACATATTTGTATCATTAAAACTCAATAAAAATAGTAATTATAGTTAATTCCTTACCATATTTATTTCTGTCCATGTAATGAATATATATTTCTACAAGGTAGCTATGGCTACCAAAGTAATTAATCTAAATACAAATTTATACTAACAATAAAATAAATATTATAAAAATAAAAACAGTTAAAAAGGCAATAGAAACTTATACTATTTTTCTTACCTGCCAGTCAAGACGGAAATAGAATCGTATTTAGAGGATTTATAGGTTAGACTTACGAGAAAATATTTCGGTAGGATTCCACAACTAGACCTTAATTAATAAAAGAGAAGTAAAAATTAATATATTGTAATCTTCCTCGGGACACCATCGCAAGCAAATTGCAGAGGATTTATGTAGCATACAGTAAAAAACCAATTTTATATACTGACCATGTAAAGTACAGGACATCCAATATGCATCTTGAAACGAGATAGAATCTTATATAATTTCCTTGACAAACGCTGTCATACAATTTGTAAAGGAAAATGACATATTGTAATGTTACTGATTTGCCCCTAAATAATATGTGAGAGCATTGACAATAATATCGTCCTAATTTTATAAACGTATTTAATTTTATTTGAGCTTTATAATATATTACGTGGCACTTAAAGCACTTCTTCTTCTAAGAAGGCAAGAGCCATTGTCAGTGACGTCAGAGTGCATGACGTAGGACCTGTTAAGTCAATATGACAATTTAAGGTTTTTAAAAAATAACTTCCTTTTCTGGAAGGATCGAATAGAAATTTTAAAAGGTAATTTGAGGCAGCTTCCGGCTCTCGGTCATTCTACTGCCATCGAGATGGGGGGTTTTTTATTTTAAATTTTTTATAACACCTTCTTCTAGAATGTTCTTTTCGAAGTGAGTTATATACTCGGCGTGGTGAAATAAATTGGCACTGAGCACTGACTGGCTCAATAGCACCCTGACTGTGACTGTGTCTGTCACTCCAGCCTTCAATACGTACGGTCGTGTTATCATTATTAGTCGCGTCTTGAAATAGTTAACGACATGATCAGTTTTACGATAGAGACAATAGTGATATTAAAATAAAATCACATCTAACCTAATAATTGTGTATTATTTTAAAGGTTATAAATATCTCCCAAACACGAGGCAATTGTCATCAACATAATTTAATAATGTTAATAATGTTATAAAAGGCGCACAACGTAGAGGCAGAAACAGGATTGTTATACATGGGGTCCAACTGAGGGGCGATTAATTCAATAGTTCAACAATTGGCGCTTTATCATGGGGCTATAATTACCAATTATATCATCAAGGCACCGTACCGCTTTAATTAGTGTTCGATCACGGGGTAATTATCAGCTAATTAATTCAGAAGTGTTATAAATGACGCCCAACACGGGGCGAGTAATCCCATAATACTACAAATGGCGTCCCAACTTTAGGGCAAGAAATACCACGAATCACGAATCTCCGAGATAACTAGAGGTGCATAACCAAGAGCAGCAATAAGCAGCGTCAAGAACCGAGATAATTGGAAGCAGCGTCGAGGACAGATGGAAGCGACGCATCACCAACAAAAGCAGCAGGAAGCAGCGCAAGGACCATTGGAGGCAGTGCATCATCAAGGACAGTTGGAGGCAGAGTCAGCAAGGGTGGCGCGAAGACCATTGGAGGCAGCGCATCATAAAGGAAGTAGAGTGGGGGTGGCACCGAAGACAAGGAAGAGGTTAACAGAAACTATCTACAAATACTTAAATTTATTTCAGTGAAAATTGTCATTTCAATCGTGTATTTTGGGGGTGGAACAGTATATTTTTAAAAATAATTTTAATTAAGGGAAAACAATAATTAAAACATGGCAGAGAAAGTAATAAGAGAACCTGTAGAATATGACACTGAGAACACAATGCCATTTATCTATGAGGAACATGAAAGACCAAGCCAATTCAAAACTAGGGCAAATATTGAACCAGAAGAAGAGGGAGTTAGCTCTGATGAGGCAGTAGAAAAAGGAAAGGTAATCATTCAAATGATGAATCAAAGTGTAGTGGGAACAGTAAACATAGTAGAAAAAAAGTAGTACAGACAATAGATGCAGGTTAATTCAAAATTTTATTTGAGACTATGAAGGAACTGGGGTGTAAGTTAGAGCGAACTGCATCAGAAAATATGAAGGAACTGGGGTGTAAGTTAGAACGAATTGCATCAGAAAATATGAGAGAACCAGAATGTAAAATAGATTCAATTAATCATAAATTAGATGCTAAACTAGAACAAACTAATAAATAAATAAGTGCCAAGGTCGAACAGAGCAAGGAGACTTGTGAGCAGAGATTTGGTTATTTAGAGAAAACATTTGACCAATTAGTAACGAGTCATCAAGATTTAGCAGTACAGGTAAATAAATTAGAGAAAAAAGTATTAGAGGGAGAAAAACAAGAAAATTTAAAGAAGGGACTATTCAATTTAATGGAACAGATTACGGCTAGTAAAAATAAAATAGAAACAGTAGAACAATAAGCAAATAAGGGGTTAAAGGAAGTAGAAAGTAAAGTTGGGAACCTAGACCTTCAAGTAGAACACACAAAAACGAAATGTAAGGTAGTTCAACACAACATTGAACAAGAGATTAATAAAGTAAAATCAGTACTTGAGTCTCTACAGGATACAAATAAAGATTTAAATAAAGAAGAAATAGATTGGTTTGTTACCAAGGCGGTAGAAAAAATAGATAAAAAATTTACAGATTTTGTACTTGAAAATCAAACAAATCTAGGGGAATCTGGTAACTTACACGATACTACCAAACTATTCGCCAAGCTATTCCCTTAGAAATGTCACTAGCACTTATTCCAAAATTTAAGGGAAAGAGAAGAAATATTTCAGAAATACAGTCCATAAACAAAATAGAAAGTGTTTTGAAAGAAGAGAATTTAAGGGAAAGGAACTAAATTGAAATGTTGTTGTCATAAAAAAAATTAAAATAGGAGAACAGATAAGGGGATAGGAAGTAAGCAAAAGGACCAGGATGCAGATGAGTAAGGAAAGCACCATATTAAGTTAGGTTACTTTAAGAGATTTTTTTATGTAAAGGGTGTTTGAACATCTAATTCTTTTCAACTAATCTTTTTGATATAAAAATTGTATGTATATATATATATATATATTTTTTTTTTCTTTTTCTCTTTTTATACATATTATGTAATAACTATAATTGAAAATCCCTAATATAAAGTATGAGGGCTTAATGAAGAATGTATTAGCTGACCGACCGTTACAATTAGTTTTTGTTGATTATATGGACCACTACCTTCTAGTATTAGAGGTATACAATATATATTTGCTGTTCTAGATATTTGCACTAAATATGTTAAATTATATACAATGAGGAGAGCGACTGCCAATGCAGTTACAAATAAAATAATAAAAACTATGCAAAGGACGTAGGAATTCACTAAACTATTGTTTCAGACCATGGAACACAGTTCACGAGTATAAAATGGATGTCAACTCTGTCAAACAACAATATAACTGTAAAATATTCTTACGTATATCATCCCCAAAGCAATAATGTAGAAAGAGTCAATAGAAAATATGGTAGGTTTTTAAGGTTATTTTGTCATGACAATAATGCTTCATGGGCAAATTATGCGGAAAGAATAGAAATTGGTCTAAATTCAATAACTCACGAAAGCACAGGTTACACACCTCATGAATTAATGATGGGTAATTGACCAGTTAGAAACCTCGAGAAACTCTTCAGTTTTCCACAAAGGTTAGAAATAGATCACCAAACTAAATTACATTTAGCAGTAAAAAGATTAAAAGAAACAGCAGAGAAACGAACCTGGTACCATGATAAAAAGATTCTTAAACCTATTGAATACGTAAATGGCCAGTTAGTTCTTGTAAAAAACCATCAATTGTCGTCAGCTTTAAATAAAGAAGTAAAAAAGTTATTTTTACTATATCAAGGACCATATCAGATAAAACAACAACTAGGTCAGAATGTATACTTAATCCAAGACCCTGAGACTCTTAAAATTAGAGGTGTTTTTAATATCACAGAATTAAAACCCTATTATAGCAAGACAAATATCTAAAACAGTTTTCAGCTACATTAATTATAAAGGATAGGAACAGGATCTTAATTACCTAATTAAATAGTAAAATTGGCTGTGGAAGTAATCGAACAGAGTCTTTAGCTCAATAACTACCAAGAAGAGCGATATGCTAAAATGGGTCACGTCTGTCTTTCAAAGGAGAAACGCAGTATTTAAATATAATTAATATATATATTTTGTGCCACAAACAAACAACAATAAACTCTACAAGGTGGAAATGATTTATTTGTTAAGAAAGGGTAAAGTTAATCCTTTTTTATATAAGAAAGTAGATATTTTTAAGTCAAGAAATTGTAAACATGCCATTAACGACAGCAAACACAAAAAGTGACACTAATCTTTTGTTTCTGAAGAGGGTAGAACTAATCTTTCTTTTGTGAAATTGAGAGGGTTGTCAACAAGTATTACAAATTCAATACAACTATTGTCACTCCTAAATCGCACTTAAAGTCTACAGTTGGTCATCTTTGTCGACGACAACAACAACAGTCTTAAAACATCTTTTATTGAAAGGTAAGACGACATTCGACACCAGCAAATACGTTAGTGACAAAAAAAAATTAGTTCAACGGTCATTTCTAGTTAGGCTAACGTAAAGATTGGAGAAAGAGAGGACAAAAATTTATAAAATGAAAATAATAATGTAACAAGAATTGTGAGACGATGGGCTCATAGTATATTATGTAAATGGTATCTTTTAACCTTTTTAATGGAATACATTTTATTGTTCGGATAGGTGTGGATAGCAACCCCACCTCCTTAATGTTCAGTAAAATCCAACTCAGGAAAGTAAATACAATTTCTGTATTTTGTTTTTACTAGAAAACATATGTTTAGCGACTCTTTGTAAGCAGCAGGGGACATAGACCCTTAGAAGCATGCAGGCAGAAGATAAGGAAGAAGGTTAAGTGAGGTTTGGTTAAGTTTTGTCAGCTTGCAGGAGGCATAGACACTTAGATGATCAGGTAAAAAGTTAGGTGAGGGTTGGTTAAGTTTTGTCAGCTGGAGGGGTGCGTGAAACCCTGAGGAATTATTAAAGTAAGTAAATTCTAAGAGTAGGCGATATATTTTGTTAATGGTAAACTATTCTATAAGTAATAATTAGAGATGAAATTTTTTTTAAGTTTAACAAAAATTTAAATATATTCAGTTAAAGAGAAAATTAGGAGATATAATTAATTATTAGAAGATCTTGGAAATCAGAATAAAGATATTTTTTACCAATGACGAATTTCAAGAGTGACAGTCAAGATAAGGATTTTAATATTTATGTGGGTGGTCATTTTAAGTTTTATTAATTAAATTTTATAAATTTTAAGAAGGTATTGATAAAAAAAATAAACGGAATCACAGAGTGAGGCTGATAAGCTGAAGAGTAAGATCTAAGATATCTAGAGAAATTAATTTTGATATGTACTTGAGTGCTTATTGCAGTAAGTTAAGATGCGTGGAAGGGAGAGGCCAGTAGTCTCTCGTTTAAAAGATTTTTTTTATATATATACGAGTTAAGGTGTTTTGGTTGAGGTTGACGAGTTAAGGTACATGCAGACATGACTTAACTATGGGCAATCCATGATCTCTGTTGTTCAATCGTCGTAATGAATATTAATGATGGCACGAAGGCATCTAGCAGCGTTGAGGAGATAAGGTTTATTAAGTGAGGAGTTAAGATTTTTTAAGGTATGGGCTTAGCTACGGACAAGCCGTGATTAATAACTTCATTTTTCTGGTGTGTCAAGGGACCACCAAAGATCAGGTAGCAGGTATTCACAAACATAGAGCTTGCACAACGCAGCCTATAAAGAATCAGTACCAATAAATGAGGCAAAGGCCTAAGCTTTCCACTAAAATTATGCGATAAATGTCCAATGGTTAATTCTGGATTAAAATTTAAAGATATTGAGGATATATATTTATTTAGCACCGCGTCTTACTACCCGTTCGGGTTATACGCTTTAAGTACTAATTACGCTAATGGATTAGGAATCGGGGAGGTTGAATTAGAGGAAGTGAACCCACATTTGCGTGGAGGGAGAGTGGAAAACCATTTAGGAAAAACCACCCCAGTTCACCCGACCGAGATTCGAAAATCGATCTCTCCGTCCTCAGCAGTCGAGCTCAACACGACAAGCGCGTTAGCCAACTACGCCACCGAGGCGGGTGATATTGAGAAGATTATGAGAAGTTTAAAAGGGTATTCTGTGATTGCGTGATGTAACAGCCAAGACTAATGTATTAACAAGGTTAGTGAGAGAAAATTAGGGTGTTGTACCTAATTAGACTACTATAACAAATTTTTATTATAATTTCATTTTTTTATGCCTAAGGCAAATAGGCAACATTCAAAAGGTTGTAATCTATAGAGATAGATACACTTTAAGATTTTCGCTAATGAGAAATTAATTATTCAATATAAAGGGGAAATTAATTTTAAATATTTCAAATGTAGTATGACATATGATTTCAAACGTACTTCATAATCCAAGATGGTCTTCTTTATATTTCAAGTATTTTAATTTTATTTGAGGTTAGGTATCCTCATTAATAAAATTTTGGTAAGGTGATTCAGATGATTTTTTTCTCTGCCTGAAACAATGTAATTATATATATTTTTAAAGTAATTAGGGGTATTTCGTAAATTATCTTTTGTGTCTCCAAGCTAATTATAAGTAAATGTATTTGAAGTGATGGCTCATATAGCAAGTTTGGCCATGAGGATTTTAAGAGTATGTGTAACATATATGGTTAAGAGTGTTTGTTAAGTGTGTTAAAAATAATCACAAAAGTGGATCCGTGAAGGATCATGGAAATAAATAAAGTGAAACGAGTAATTAAAGAAGATTTAATAAATAAGAACAAAACATAAGACATTGAAAAATATGAAATGTTTTTTAACAATAAATAAGACACTTTGATTAGTGACAATTAAATGTAATCCTTTTTATATAAAAAACTTATATTATTTTTATTTCAATTAATTATAATTATGCTCAACAAATTTATATTTTAATGTTTGATTTATATAACTTCAACTTCTTTGTAAAAGAGCTCCATGTAACTTACAGAAGAGATCACCACTTCAAATATTATCATTCAAGAACAACACTATACAGGATGTTCCAAATTAATGTAATTTATGAAATACTATACAAGGTGTTCAAAATATTGTAATTTGTGAAACTTTATACAGGATGTGCAAAAAATGATCATGTTGTTTTTTCCTTTTTTAGCAAAGTTTATCAAATGTATACGACTAGTCTCTACTTTCAGATACACTTTGGGGGGTAATTTTAATGTTACTGACATGCCTCTAAAGAATATGTGAGAGCATTGACAATAATATTGTCATAATTTTATAAACGTATTTAATTTCATTTGAACTTTATAATATATTACGTGGCGCTTAGAGCACTTCTTCTTCTAAGTAGGCAAGAGCCATCGTCAGTGACGTCAGAGTGCATGACGTGGGACCTGTTAAGTCAATATGACAATTTAAGGTTTTTTAAATAATAACTTCCTGTTCTGGAAGGATCGAATAAAATTTTTAAAAGGTAATTTGAGGCAGCTTCCGGGTCTCGGTCACTCTACTGCCATCGAGATGGGGTTTTTTATTTTAATTTTTTTATAACACCTTCTTCTAGAATGTTCTTTTCGAATTGAGTTATATACTCGTTGTAGTGAAATAAATCGGCACTGAGTATTGACTGGCTCATTAGCACTTCACTGTGACTGTGTCTGTCACTCCAGCCTTCAATACGTACGGTCGTGTTATTAGTCGCGTCTCGAAATAGTTAACGACATGATCAGTTTTACGATAAAGACAATAGTGATATTAAAATAAAATCACATCCAACCTAATAATTGTGTATTATTTTAAAGATAATAAATATCTACCAAACACGAGGCAATTATCATCAACATAATTTAATAATGTTATAAAAGGCGCACAACGTAGAGGCAGTAACAGGATTGTTATACATGGGGCCCACAGAGGGGCGATTAATTCAATAGTTCAACAATTTGCTCTCGATCACGGGGCTATAATTACCAATTATATCATCAAGGTATCATACCGCTTTAACTAGTTCTCGATCACGGGGCAATTATCAGCTAATTAATTCAGAAGTGTTATGAATGACGCCCAACACGGGGCGAGTAATCCCACCATACTACAATATTATTAAATTCCTCTACAAACATTCTCAGACTATCTGCCCAGAAATACTGTTAGATACAGGAGTGCTTAAAACTAGAAAGGAAATATTAAATTATAGAATTTTAATTTTCCTCTACAAATTAATAAATTCCTCTGGTAGCTTTCTCTGAGTATCTGTCAATGAATATTGTTAAATACAGGAATTTAAGATATATTTTTTGGCCCAGATAATATGGTTTGCGGGAGCAAAGTTATATTAATGAACATTACTTTTTTTATAGAATGTGGAAAATTGTTTTTCAAAACTTTTTTATAGAATGTTGACGAATACATTTTGAGTTTAGTTTGAATAAAACAAAATTAATACTATATTTTTCAAAATTTTGGTAAGTGTACATGTTAAAATGGGCCTGAGTGCAGTGGGTGTACCAAATACAATCGACATTTATTGTAATAAATTTTTCTTCAAATGCTTTTTGCCAAATATGGACACATTTTTATCATACATGTAAATTGTTTATAAACTTTTGAAAACATCCTTATTGTATGACTACCCATATGAGTGTACGCAATTTTTTATCACGATTAATATAATTTATTTTAAATAAGTTGATATTTGAGGTAAACAATCATCCCAACCCCCCTCCACTGTCTAGTTCAATCAAGAGTAGCAGAGTTCAAACATAATAACGGATACAAAATTATCCTTTTAAAATAATATATTTATAGATATGATAATTACATTTTATAATGTGTATGGATGTGTTATAGTAAATTTCACAGAAATTAAAGTCTTAGGAAATATTTATCCTATAATTAGATACTAACATTAATCGTTTGAAGATTACCGGGTGGTCTAGCGGTAAAGTATAAGACTTCTGTGTCGGAGGTCTGGGGTTAAATCCTTGGTCCCGGCACACATGTATCTGATTGCCAATCCCCTCATTAACCTCTGGCAAGACGTGTTTTAATCACAACTTGTGAATGTGTTGAATGCCAGGCCTCCACCGTGGTTCGGATTCCACGATAAACTTTATGTCCTCCAGTTCATCTCAAAATAAGCCTAAATACACATTAACGTATGTGCGTATAGCCCAAACGGGTAGTAATACGCGGTGCTAATAATAATAATTGTTTGAATAACCTTTTACTTAACCCCCACTAAGGCCCTATGTCCCCTTGCAAATATATATACAGTTCTAGTAGATCTGTCGTTTCGGAACTCAGTCAGATTGAAGTCACGCTAGAGCTCTAAAGGCGTGAACTTATTGCTTAAAAGCGCGGATTTCTACAGCTAGAAAGGCTTTTATCTTAAGTTTGCTACATGAGCAGTAAAATTCCTGTTTTTGTACGAGCGGGAGAATAATAATACGCAGTCGTGGAATGGCTTCACGTGCAGCTTTTCAGTGCGCCATTCGTTAACAAAACAGAACTGCAAAAGAAGGCGTGCTTCTCATAATATGTGTATGGGTTTATTTTAGTATTGTTATTTTTTCAGCTTTAGAAATTAGTTTGCTGTCAAACTCCATTACGCAATTAGGTATATTTAAGGTTGACACTAAAAATGTATTATATCTATCAACTTATACTAAATATTAATGCACATAAAATAAACTTAAACTATATAAATTAACAAATAAACACCTTAGAAAATTATGGAGACATTCAAAATTAAACTTACACAAGCAAATTAAAGACGTAATTGATGTGGGCAACAATGGGCAGTAATTTAACTCTTGTGGAGCCAGAGACGAGCGTCAAGATATTGCTCATAAATGGAACCAGCCCTATTCTCAGGCAGTAAGACCTTGAAACTGCCGTGTTTTTTGGATTGACGCAGGATATCACAGGCATGTAGCCACCTCCCATCATTTACCGTTGGGTCTATTTTCTAGCAGTAAAAACTTGCTCTTTGAAGAAGTAAATTCCTGCCTGTGAAGCCCTGGCCCAACGTGATACGAAAATAAGTTGTAATACAAGGGATTCTCAAATATCTATCTCTGGTGTTAAAAACCCATAGCTCATGTTAAGAGCCATAAAAAATATGTTTTAAACATCATAATGACGGCTACCATTGTAAAATTCTGGTAGGAATATCCATGTCTGACAGTTACAAAAGTTATCAGAACTACTTTATAAATATGATAACAACACACAAGTTGTAAATCGATGTTAGCTACGGCATACCCGTTTGGAGGTGACCAATATTTAATTAATTTAATATATGTCAACTCATCTAATCTGTAGCCAACACTTTTGATGTATCAAATAACAATAATAATGTAGTTAAATATTATTAATTTGTGCAGTAAATTGATTGATTGATTATTAGCACCGCGTCTTACTACCCATTCGGGTTATACGCACTTACGCTAATGTGTAATGGTAGGGTGATTGTGAGATGAAATGAAGGACCTACAGTTTAACGTGAGATCCGAACCAGGCGGAGACCTGGCATTGTGCAGTAAAATATGTATGTTTAATCTAAACTGTCCTCCTTACCAAAGTCCTATTATATTTGAATAGTTTATTTCTAGCTTAATTTTACATTGTTTAAAGAGTAAATATGTATTATTTTAAAAAACAAGTTAAGGAAAAGGGAGTGGGGAGAGGAAAATTTTCCAAATTCCCCGTAGCCACAAACTTGAGTTTTACTAATATAAAATAATTATATTTAATATATATGAATAACAATATAACTTTCTCTTTATTTTTATCAAATAAAAATGTATTAAGTGAAGGCCAGAAGGGAGTTTGAACTCACTAACCTCACCATACCGGTACGGCCCTGATATGAATTCTATCAGTCCATACACAGATAAAGTATGTAAGAGGTTCATTCACATAATCATTAATAACTAAGAAAAACTACACAATCCTATTACATACTCAATTAAAAAGAAATTTTACGATACTTCCAAACTGATAGCATCTCTTATTCTAACGAGATGAATATGGTTGGTCATTTTTCTTAAGAGCTTCCTTCAAACACATTTTTTTTTCAAAAACTGGTTTCCTCTAATATAGTAACATATTTGATTCCTTTTAATAAGGTGATTATTATTAGTGATAGTATTTTTTAATAATACTGTTATTAGATTTAATTAAATAAAGGCACAATTTGGAGGGTTTCTGTAACCACATCACTGAATATTTCCAGTTTGCTTTCTTTATTTGCTTTACTCATATTAGTTTAACTAAATAATATACCGTACATTTAATGAACCTATGATAGCATAAGATATATCCAATTTATTTTATTTTAGCACTTTGACACTATGGCCAAATTATTGTCGTCTAAAGCACTGGCGTATGCACAAGTGTCGAGAAAAGAGGGCACAAACAACAAATACTGCCCACCATAATTCCCTAGTGACCAATTTGTCTAAAATTATGCTATGTGTTTTGGATTCGGGGGGGGGGGGGGGGTAGAGGGTTTACTTGAAAATATTTTGATAATATACTAAAATAAAATAAAACAAACATGCCTTGGCCACAGTAAAAACAAGTGTATTAGTTTTAACATTGGATCTGCCATTTCCGAGAAAGTCTACATTGTTAAGTGATAACAAAATCACTTATAAACACAGCTGAAAAAATATCCTAAATTTCTTTGTTTTCTAAATAAGCTTATAGAAGTGTCTCTTTGTTTGAGAGGAGCAAATAATCCCTTACTTTTAAGGTTAACGTAGTTAAGGATTATTGTTATTAAATATATAAGTACAAACATTAGCTATCTACTATGACCCTGATACTTTGAAGAAATACTAAAAACAAAACCATTTTGTGTCTAGGTGAATGTGTATGTACTAATATTTATTTATTTTATTTAACACTGCGTCTTACTAAACGTTTGGGTTATACACTATGTACTAATAAGCTTGTTTGGAATTACTTAAATCGATCTAAATTTAAGGGGAAGACACACACACACGTACCGGTTGGGTTTAAATTTTACTGGAAAAAAGCAATCGGTCATGATAATAAGTGTATTACCATGAAGATAGTATTGTAACGTGGGGCGCACGTGACCTGGGAGGGTCACAGGCCGTTCACACGTTAAAGTGTGAACCACGAGTTCTTTTGGAGGTATTGGGGTAGGCTGCTGACCAAACACAAATGAAAATGCCCACGGAATATTCAAGGTTATGATTATTAAAATTATCACTTACATACACACTCTGATTAACTGTATATCTAAATTAATTATAAGTAAACAAGTAACTAAGCAAAGTAAAAAAGAGCCTTAATCAAGTCTGTAACTTTAATTAAACTAATAGAGCACACAGAGATGTAAGTAAATTGAATAAACAATTTAACAACTATAAAACACCTAATAACTATTCAAATATTAAAAAACAGTCACAATAATGTTCATTAACACAGTAGTTAACAATAACAACAAATTTCACTTGTCCATACACCATACACGGTGGTGACCCCTATACACAAACGCCGGACTCGCTGATCTACCCACAGATGCGTCAACCTGCTCGCTGGTCACTCTGGTTCACACACGTGACACGCCGGTCCACACAATGTACACACCGGTACACACACTCGCACTGGGGACTCCCGGACTCATTAGTCTAGAACCACGAACTGAATACCCACGGCTATCGCTGAGCGTGTTTATTAGGGGTGGTGACAGCTAAGGGTCTGGAATCCTCCATTTCTAGAGTTAAGAGTCCAGAATAAAATGTATCCGGACCCCTCACGACGTGTCTCCCCTCCCCCCACCTCCATGCCCCCTAATCCCCCAGTCAAGCGAGAAGTTCACCGCCTACCTTCTAGACAAGGAGGGAGACAGAGAGAACAAGGAACGCAGCCAAGGTAAACAATGAGAGCACGCTGGTCCCACTGTTAAAACTAATCTTGTTACACCATGTAAATAGGTCTACATTAAACATACACTGCAAACATAGAATTGTGTTGTACTGACTATGCAAATTTTGGTCTTAATGAATTAACAAAATTATTACAAATATTAAACAAATAATATTAAATACACAAAAACAAAACAATATATTAATCAAATACATTGGTTTTATGAACAATGCACTTGACTATGAACAGATTGTCAACACAGCTAAATATGCATAAATATTTTAACATTTTTTTATCAATTTTATTAAGGAAAGTATTGACAAATAATTTAGAGAAATCAATCATATATACAAATTTATCAGTGAAACAGAATGAGAAAGCATGAAAAAACTTGTTTGTCTTGTTAAATCTTATAACATGATTTTCATACTTTTTATTCGGTTTCAATCATTTTATTATCAATATAAATTATTTCTATATATTAATCAACTAATCACGATTTAAAAAATAATAGTAGAGTTACTTCATATTATTTAGCATATTAGAAGCTATAGGCCTATTCACATCTTAAATCCTTTTCCTGAAAACACTCACTAAGCCCAATAACAATTTTTATACAAATAGTAGCTAAATACAAATATGTTGATTTTTCTATTTTCTAATATAATCTTCAGCTACTTTTATTTTACAGCGGTTTTTCATTTTTAATTTCTTATGTTTGAGGCAAAGTTTGGGGCTCCAATTATGTAGCTTTAATCACGTATCGGTAGTTTTCGAGCATGTCGAAACTCGAGAATTTCTGGAAGCAAGCAGCTTAAAAAAACTGTTCGCCTTAGGTAACATTTTATTATTCAAAAACGTGTCATCTCTCTTGATGGTGCCCCATATAATTCCTTTAGGTATCCAAACAACATAATGACAAGACTCTCGTTTAGTTATATGTATTAGTCCTTGAACTTGTTACATTACACATTATAACTTTTCAATTTTGGTTTACCATATCTAATGCCCTTGGATTTTATTATATTGTTTGAAATAGCTTCTATTGGGGATAATGTTTTCACTAAAGCCAGACATTTGACTTCAATTACTTCATTGGAGTCTATAATATCATCTGGCGATGCTGCTAGAAATGGTTTAGGTCAATTATATTCATTTCTTTTATTTATCTATTTTCACCTTTACACCTTCCATTAGTTAATGAGTGAGGGGTAATGAGGATATTATCCTACCTTGATTTATTGTAGGCAATGAGACCACTGGCCTCTTTTTTTTTCTTCATCTTTTACTCTGAAATAAACGTTTTTTGCAATATTTTATGACATCCATTCAAGCCCAGATTAAGGCACGCACAGTGGCCCCCAAGGTTAGGAACCCCCACTCACCTGGCCAATATATAACTTTTACTTGTCATATTCATGTTGTGCTAATATTAATTTCAATATTTTAATGTTTTTTCGTAAAATTTATCTCAAACTAATCCAGAAATTCCTAATCGAAGGCCACTGGTTGCCTGGTATTACGTAGAGTTCGACAGTCCGTGCTTAAAAATTAACTCAACCTTTGCTTTCAACAAACCGAAAATACTACATAACTGCAAACGATACCGTTGTCTTTTGACGGAAAATAAACATTATTTTTTCCTTGACAATAATTTCTAAGGTAAAATAGTAAAATTATTAATATTGAAGAAATAACTAAATGTGACGTAAGAAAAACGGGGGGGAAAAGGTTTAGTAATAAAATTATGCTTACTATAATAATACTATTTTATCTGCCGACGGTGGACTACATAAAATGCAATTACACTGAAATAGTTTATAATGTCCAGTATTATTATATTATTAGCTATTAATTTACAGTACTATAATCCAATCAGTATATAATATAATGTGTAGTTTAATAGTTACTATAGTATTAATAGTTAATATAGTGATAACAAAACTCACGGTTCTCCCCATGATTGCTTAACGTTTGTAAAAAAAAAGTTTGTCTCTAAATACAACAATCCCTGTATGATGTATATGTAAGATTCATAATCAATTATTGGGGAACTAACTTCTAAGGGCCCCAAGTTCTACTTGGCACAAGGCCTCCAAAAGTGTTAATCAGGACCTGCATCAATTTTAACTACACCAGTGGTTCCCAAACTTATTGAATGGCGTACCACCCAAAAAATTTGACTAATTTGTAATACCACCTAGATAGAGCTGAATGTTTACTATTTCAATACATATTTAATGGTGCGCAGTTAAATAATAACACAGACTTCACTGACTGTCTGAGATTAAACCAGTATTTCCACCCGTCCAACAATTGGTCTCAATCTGTTTTACTTATGGCTAAACATTGTCCAAATATATTTACATAATTTGATGAATTCCGAGTTTAATACACTTGTCTTTTTTAGCTTCTCATGTCGTACCACCGGAAATAAATGTACGCACCACAGTTTTGGAATCGCCGACCTAAACTAATTATTGTTATACTCTGACTTGCAACGTTATGCTTATCTTCCCAGTATACACAAACATGTAACCAGCCACAAACCCCTCCTTTCCTCTTTACAATATCTTGCGCTTGGCTGACCACACATTAACATTTCCTAACCCAGTAGAGAACACCACGCATTTAGAGCGATATGATTAGCCCGTACGTCACGTTGTCTATCTCTCTCTCTCATTCGGTTTCTCTCTTTCCCCTACGCCGCTTTTCTCCTCTCACGCACTGTGTCACGCTACAGTGCCTTAAATGTTTAATAGTATATCAATATAAAGTATGTATAGTTATTATATATATATAATTTGTATATCCATCACATACATCTAAATTATAAATAATTATATTATAGTAGATACTATTTATGAATATGGTCTATATTTAGATCCTTAGTGCAAATATGATATCAATATATTATATAATATACTATACATAACAATAAAATGTATTGTATACAATGATCTTTATGTAGCAGTGTTCGTCAAAATGTATCACATACCTGTGTGGTAATGAGTTTTTTCGTAACTAAAGAGAATTTACACAGCTCTGATTATGCACAATCAGGGGCATCGGAAGCCTCAGTTAGGGGCCGCTATCTCCCACACCAAAAGTCTACTAAAATTGGTTGTTTGGTATTGTCCATCAACATGTGCGGACCTAGGTATCCGTCATGTATCGGAGGAGTAAGGTAAAAGTGTTCCAGCGATTACGTGGAGTGAGGGAGAGTAGAAAGCCGCACCAGTTTACCCGAGTGAGAATCGATCCCGCTACCTCCCCTGCCGTAGCTATATGAGATTGACATTTAGATTGTGTACCCAACATATATTTCAACCCCGATACCGATCAAACAACAAATAAAATTTAATGTTCACGATTATATTTTGGTGTAATACTATATAACTCTTACAAAAATTCATCAGTAATACAATTATGAAGATATAGAAATTATTTTAAATATTATTTAATGTCCGCAAATATATTTTGACGAAATAATATATAAATAAATAAATTCATAAGTAATAACAGGGGTGAATATTGATGACTCATACCTGGTGACAGTTTGGCGTGTTGACAAGACATGTCGGAACAAGAATATATTGTGATCTTGAATGATGTCGGAATTGGTTTTTCCTGATGACGGTCGCCAGTTTGGTGGATCGACAAGACAGGAATAAATTGTAACCTTGAAACCGTGAGCTAGGTCATTGACTCTGGCAACAATCCCCTCGGCAATGGGTTAGTTTCCCGGTGATGTCATAACTAGTCATTGCAATGTTGCAACCCTCTATGTGGTAATGAGTTTTTCACAGTGATGTCGCAGCTAGAGAGCATTGACACAGCTCTAATTATGCACAATCAGGGGGCACGGAATCCTCAGTTAGGTGCCGCTATCCCCCACCACAAAATTCTACTAAAATTGGTTGTTTGGTACGTCCATCAATATGCGTGGATGTAGGTATCTTTCATGGATCGGAGGAGTAAGGTAGTAATGTTTTAGAGTTTACGTGGAGTGAGGGAGAGTAGAAAACTAACCCAGTTTCCCTGAGCGAGATTCGAACCCATGACCTCCCCCGCCATAACTATATAAGTGACACCTACCCTTTCTGGCAAAACGTAAGGTAAAGATGACTAAGAAAATGTTCCAGCGGGAGAAATACATACAGTTTACATGGCGGGGATTCGATTTTCCTCACTGGAGTTAGATTAGCCTGACATTTAGACGGCATGCACACAGGGATTCGAACCTTGATATCTTTAGCACAACTAATGTCTGTTAGAACGTTCATACTTAATGCACACCCATGATTTTGAAGGGGCTTTGCTGGTTGACAAGATTTTTCTAGACCAGGTAGAAGTGTGCCCGCATTTGCTTGGAGTGAGAAAGTCAAACGTCTATCACTCTGTCATTGGTAATCTAGTGACACCCTAGACCATGTGACCATCGATGCATGTATACAAAAATTATTATAAATTGAATTGGGACGGTAGATTGCTACCCAAAGACCTAATCTTTTTTTATTGCCAGTGATAGGGTTCAAATATTATCGGATGAATTGATTGGGATTTTTACAAATGATTTCATTATCTACCTTCACGCAAGTGAAGGCACACTTAACTTTTAAATTATTCATAGCGTTGCCCGTGACTCATTGTGGTATTGTGTTAAAAAAAATAGCCTAATTAAAAAGCTAATTAAAAATCCAGCGTTGAGGTTCATTGGGACTCCCTCCCGTACAACTATGTTAAGAATTTCAGATCTCTGCATGCCGTGGCTTTGACTGGGCATCGCACACAAACAAACAAACAAACAACACAGACAAACCCTTTCTTTTATTATTATAGATTCCTGTTCCATTAATATAAATATGCGGATAGCCTAGACGGGCGGCCCGGCACGCAAGAGAGAAAACATATATATGCAAGAATAAAGATAGAATGACAAGATCGAAAATCTCAATATCGAGATTTATTCCCACTGCACCCCAACGAGATTTGAACCGAATCCTAGAGATGAACATGACAACTGAGCACTGTCTCACAGAACTACAGCACCATTTTCATAGGAACAATTAGAAAAGCCAATAATCTAATTTTACGTATTCATACGTCAATACAAGTGATCTTCAGCAACCTATTTTGATATACTATTAGTACTTATTTGATATCACCGATACTGTAGTATTATTTTACAAATGTTGGCTGAAAATAGATTGTATATTCTACAAGTTTCTTAATTTAAAAATTGGAATGTACATATAAACAGTTGTTTTTATACAGAATTTTTTTTATCGGTTCGTGCTTTACTGCACTTATTCCCTCGTCAAGTTAATCAAGTTCAAACCTGACGATTTACAGCCCTGTGACCACCGCAGTATAAGATATTAGTCTTACTGTACTTATTTAACAATAAGAGGGTGAAATCATAAACAAAATAGTCATAACAAAACTTTCCAAGTGCAGGTATGGGCTCCACCTACATCGCTCAGTACACCCAGCCGAGATTCGAACCTCAATCTCCCGTCATCAGCAGCCTATAGCCTAATGCGAGAGTATAGCGTTAGACCATGCGGCCAACGAAGCAGTGATTACCACTTTGTCCTCTAGTAAAGGCCAGTTTGTTATCTACTAATATTTTAGCATCGCATCTTACTAACTGTTCGTGTTATAATACTCTTAAGTGCTATTCACGCTAAAGCACTAGGAATTGGGAAATTTACACACGCATTTGCGGGGGGAGGGAGAGTGGAAATACCATCCCAGTTCCCCGACAAAGGTTATAACTTCGATTTACCCCGTCCTGGGTAGTCTAGCTTGAAACGAATATGCCACTTTAGCCAACTGCGACACCGAGGTGGGTATCTATCACTATGAACTCTTTTTTTAGAGATTTAACCATATATACGAGGCTGGCTCTTCTCTATGTACACTTAAACTAAACCAAATATTACAACAGATTGAAAGAAGAAGAAGAAACGCGAGTCAACCCGGATTAGGAATTGGAAAGGTTGAATCCACATTTGCGTAGAGGGAAAGCGTAAAATATCCCTAGTTTAACCTACAGAGATTTGAACTTCAAACTCCCCCTTCTTCAACCTTCTGCCACTACACTAAACAAGAGCGTCAGTCACTACGACTATTAGGTAGATCATTTTAGTAACAACAGTTTTATTAATTACAATTTTAAATATTATTTAATGTTCGCAACTATGTTTTGATGAAATAATATATATAACTTTTAAAAAAAATTGTTGAATAATAATAAATACTATTTTAAATATCATTTAATGCTCGAAACTATAATATTTTGTTAGCATAATAAATAGCATTTACACCAAACAAATAATTCACTTAAACAACAAAGAAATTTTATGTCCCTGATTATGTTTTGATGAAATATATAACTTTTACAAAAATTAATAAGTAATATTAAATACAATTTTAAATATCATTTAATGCTCGAAACTAAATTTTGTTGACATAATAAATAGCATTTAAACAAAATAAATTAATATTCTGAAAATTGAAAAATGACACCTGGACACGGGAATCGAGCCCGGGACCTTCGGCTTAGTACGCCAAAGCTCTTACCACTGATTCCCGTGTCCAGGTGTCATTTTTCAATTTCCAGAATATGATATCTAAGTGGTGCTTGACTCACTAAAATGCATATATGATAGCTTCGGCAATCTGATTCATTAAAATAAATTAAGAAACAAACAAAGAAATTTAATGTTTGTGATTATATTTTGATGCAATAGTTTATAATTTTTACAAAAATTCATAAGTTCTATTATATACAATTTTAAATATAATTTAATGATTCAAACTATATTTTATTGACATAATAAATCGCATTTACACGAAACAAATAACGCCACTTAAACAGCAAAGAAATTTAATATTCACGATTATATTTTAATGAAATAATATTATATATATAACTTTTACTAAAATTAATAATTAATATTAAATACAGTTTTGTATATCATTTCATGTTTGAATCTATATTTTGTTGACATAATAAATAACATTTACACATAACAAGCTAGCCACTTAGACCGCAAGCAAAAATTAGAGGAATTGCACCCAAATTTTGCAAGGAGGGAGAGTGGAAAGTCTATTAGAAAAAACTCCCTAAATACTCTCAAAGTTGATGAGGGAATATATAATATTGAATACTATGCCATGGATTTGTTTAGCTTACCCTTAATATTTATTGAAGCTTATAATGTCCATTTACAACACATATACACACACACACACAGCCTTCCATTGTTCTACATGTCTAATATTTAACACAAGAAGGAATTAAGGCTGAATAAATTAGATTTACTAAGGGAATTTATCTCAATTTTCCAGAGTTGGTAGTGGAACACGATTCATGAAAATTGACCCCATAAATTACTTTCTGAGAGATCAAACCCCGACCTTCCCATAGCCTGTTTATAAATGTAAACTCAAACGTGATCTAGTGCACATATTATTTATAGATCACATGAACTTGACACAGTTCAGAACCGCATCTTACTACCCGTTCGGGTTATGCACTTAAATACTAATTACATTAATGGATAAGGAATTGGGAAGTTTGAACCATAATTTGCGTAGAGGTAGAGTGAAAAACTAAACCCAGTTCACCCAACAGTGATTCTAAACTTGAACTCCCCTGTCCTTGACGGTTTAGCCCAACATGAAAATAGATGCTATATAACCACGCCACCGAAATAATAATAGTTAATTGTAAAATGTATATCCTTCTTAAACCAAGTACCTGTCGATTAGTAGGCAAACACACTACCGACTGAGTTAAAGTGTCGGTCTTTCAATTATACATCATTTCAGTGATTACCCAATACTAGAGCGAAAGTAAACTGATACCCTATAGAACTCAAGGGCAAATGATGCGGGTCTTAAGTTATTCACTGGTTTATTTCATTTAGGTTAGGAATAACAAAGCGTAGAGTAATGGAAGTGCACTTACACTTTTAAGTTTCTCCTTCAGAAACAGATGAGCTTGACATTTAGGCAGCATACCCACTTGCGCTGGAGTGAAAATTGGGAACCTCCTCCAGGTCTAAGACAGCACTCTCCCAACATACTAAACTGCAGGGGGTCAAATCTTGGTCCACTGGCTGCCATCCTCTTTGGTCAGTTAGGGGTTCTCCAGCTCAACTGATTATAGGTTGACATAGGTTTGGTAGCAAAATAATTACTTTTATTTTGAAACAATGAAAGTTACTCTAAGAGGGTAAGGATATGTAAGTGAGCCCGCACCCGCATTTGCGTGGAGAGAGAGACTAGAAGTAGTGGGTGAAATGATAGTTCCAGACCACTTTCTCCCATAAGGTTAAACATTGAGCCACACCGCACCCCATGAAGTGATCCACACCACACCCCGTGAAGTGATCCTCACCGGACCCCGCGTAAAGAGAATTACATTCTCCTTGATGTCCAATGTAAGTATCTCCTGGTGGCGAGACTTGGGAACGCAGTCACTCAGATTGTTGACTTTTGGATGTGTGGGACCATTGGTGTTGGGTGTGTTGTGTTGTTGGTCAAATAGAGCGACCATGGTGACTAGACAACTTTGCTATGTAGTTTATTCCTTTGGGCCACGGAACAATGGAGCATGAGGAATAAATGTGAGATAAATATTGTTGGTGGGTAGATAAATTTAATTTACAATATCCGTCCCACTCTCAGCTATTTATTTCTTATCGTGTCTGAAATTGTGGTTTTGGTAGCTTAGATCAGGCTTTCTCAGTCCCATGCCCCGTGTAAGGAGGATCACTTTCTCCCTGTTGACGCTTGGTGAGGTGGCTCAACCTGTGGGTCCCTTTTCCCAAGTGCTGATTACTTCCTCCCCTACAAACCCCTCCCCTACAACCCCCTCCCCTCGTAGGTGTAGTCTAGTACGACCGCTCATTCCACTAACGTCACACCGCAACTGATTGGTTAAAATTGGTCGCGTGACCCCTCCTACTGCTCTCTGATTGGCTGTTGTTTTCCCCCTCCTGCTCTCTGATCGGCTGTTGTTTTTCGCCCTCCTGCTCTCTGATTGGCTGTTGTTTTTCCCCTCCCCTCCCTCCCCTCTTCCCCTCATCAACCAATCCCAGACATGTTGGTTCTTGATTATTAATTATTGTTAATTAATTATTGCTAATTAATTATTGTGAATTAATTAATTAATTAATTGGTAGGATTGAGGTGTTGGAGTTTTTATTAATCGATTAGGGCGATGTAGTTTATTTTTTGAAGCATAGAGCCACCCGCAGCTTCCGCTATGGTTGTGGGGGGTAAAATGAACATTGGTTCCTCCGTCACAAGGCTCTGTCCGGCACGAACCTCGTGCCATGAATGTCGAGGGTAAAATGAACATTGGGATCCTCCGGCACAAGAATCTGTTCAGCACGAAACTCTCCTGACGACCGTTCGTGGTAGAGTATGATAAATGTTTCACCTGCCTTTCACTTCCCCCCCAACACTGGCACCAGTATGGCGGGTCGACAAGTCAGGACAAGAATAGATCGTGACCTCGACAACCTTGGGTTTTCCCAATGACGTAATCATCGCGTGTTATGTCACAACCCTGGCGCCAGTATGTCAGCCCAACAATACGAGATGAGACAAGAATAGATGTGGAGGCCATTGACCTGGGAAACGGGTTTTTTCCCTTGCGCCAGATTGGCGGGCAGACAAGACAAGTCAGGACAAGAATAGATCGTGACCTAGACAACCTTGGGGATCCAAATGACGTAATCATCGCGTGTTATTAGAAACCCTGGCGCCATTATGGTGACCCGACAAGACGAGTTGAGATGAGAATAGATATTGAGGTCATTGACCCTGGCAATGGGTTTTTCCCTGGTGCCAGTTTGGTGGGTAGACAAGACAAGTTGAGACAAAAAATAGATCATGAACTAGGTCAATGTGTTGCAACCCCTAGGGTTTTCCCTGGTGACAGTTTGACGGTTCAACAAGATGAGTTGAGACATGAATAGATATTGAGTTCATTGGTTTGGGTAACGGGTTATCCCTATGACTTCAAAAAGATATTTAGGGAGAGGAAGGTGGGTAGTGAACCAGGTGTTTTTAAAATACTTACACCGTTAATTTGATAAAACTTTTACAAATCACCAAAATATTACTGTAATATTACTACGTATTGGGTGTTACTCGTTTAGCCGTTTATTAAAACGTTTCCCGGGAGGCACTGCGAGGAAGCGAGTAATGTCAACTCCCACCTATAACTAATTTTAACTAAACTATTCAATTTTGATAAATCCGTAGAGTTTCACCTGATGAAATCAGGCTATGATACTCACAAGCACTCTAGCTATTTACGTAATAAAATATAAAGGGAGATTATTATTATTATTATTATTATTTATGTCTCCATTGGTGAACGAATTTGTCTTATTTTGTAGTGAGCGTATGCAAGAGTGTCGCATTCATTATCTAAAATATAGCGTTTATCAACTCTTGGTAAAAGTGCAAGTTTATTTAAAGAGATACTGTACAATTGATGTTTCTCACTTCTTATCATAGACATAATGGCATATCGTAAAACCCCATGCTTTAAACATTTTTTATAATGAGAATGTTTAATTTTCTTTTTAAGAGTTGTTTTTGATACACCTTTACCTACTTTTTTCTCCTCAAGACTCTCCTTTTGAATAGAGAAAGGTTTAGGTCGAAGTCCCAAAACTCTCGAATGCACTCTCCATTCGTCTCATCCTTCATTTTACCCAGATCTTTTTTATTGCATACACTGTGTTACATTACGAGTCTTGGCGAGCGTTAATAGTCGCCTATTAACCCCCACGTTGTGTCGCCATTTGTTACACTTACGTTTCTTCAGCCCTTGTTGGAATGCTATTTGTTACACTTTTCGCGTTCCGCCCCTCGTTGGACGCCATGTGTTACACTTCGTAATATTTTTTATTATAAATCTCCCACGTTGTGTCGCTATTTGCTATATTACATAACAGAGTCATTTATAAGTCACCCCGTAAATCATTATTTCTATTACGCAACTATGTGCTTTACTTATAATGCCTCGTTCCTTATCATTAGACTTTAATAAATGATAATATATCACATAAAGTTTGATATCTGTTTATTCTTTAAATTGAAATCATATTGTTATTAATATTTTTTAATCGAAACACGATCATGTAGAGGGCCTAACAATTATAATCACTGATCGCTTAAAGCACGTCCATTCAAGACCACGACCGATTGCACAGTAAAATACGGAGCTTCAAAAAGTCACATATATCTGAGTTCAATAGAAGCTTCTCGAAGGAATCTTCCTAACGGTAAATTACACACCTTCAAACTCAGAACAAAATACCTATTGCTTTTGGATGTTTCTCGAAGGAAATACTTAACATTTCTTAAATTTAGCTCCAGTAGATGCTGCCATCTTACCACGAGGCGCGAACTAACTAGTAAATAATTTAGAGGAAGACGTGATTTAAGCGCCACGTAATAGGTTGTACAATTTAAATAAAGTAAAATATGTTTAATTATATGTAAAATATTTTTGAATATATGAATAATTAGAATGATAAATGGTCAATGCTTTCAATTACTCCTTAGGGTCAATCTATTGCATTACAACTGTTCAAAAAATGTGTTTCTGGATAGTCTGAAGTGTCGAATCGGTCTATATTATCAAACATATCCAGATACAAATTTTCTGTTTTCAGTTCGTAACAGAGGGAGTTTGTGTCTGTGAATAAGAGCTTTGCATTTGGTCCATATTTCCTCTTAACATAATTATAATGAAAGTTATACATAATAACCTTGCTTATATCTAAGATTGCAAAGCCTGCATAAATAGGCTTGTTCAATAGTAGGCTTATTTTTCTCATGTGAACACCAACTAACTCTTCCGTGAAGCTTGTATAAGCAATAAATGCTGGTCTAGCTATCCGCTTCTTTAGTCTTCTTTCATTATTTAGTAATTGAACATTTACACGGTGTCTTTGATTCTCCATCGACTTCCCGAATACTACATTCTTCATGAGTTTGAAAAAGTCCTTTTCAAATCCACTTAATGCGTTTTTTCGTCGGGATGTATTAAAATCAATATATGGTTTCAACCAAGTGCTCAGATTGAAAGTTAGGACTCGGTGTATCTTTTAAAGTTTCATACCCAAGGAAATATACAGTTTTAAATTATGGTAGTGTAACACATAAATTTGTTTACTGTTTAGGTTGGGCACTAGCTTTTCTGTTTTCCCGTTGGTAGGAAAGTTCAGCTTGGATTGCATATACTTAGAGAATGGGGATAACATCTCAGGAGTAACTATGATTTTCTCAGGAGCATGTGGATGGTCACTGTGCTCGTCATGAATTTCTTCCGGATACTCTAGATCCACTTCTAATATATAACCCACAGTGCTATCATCAACAACTGAAATTATATTGAGCTCTGCTATTTCACTTTTGTTGAACCACCTAAAATTATTCTGAAGAAGGTAATCAGACATAAAAGTTCCGTATAGGTTATTACAATCCCAGTATGTGATATACTTCACCTCCTTTTCAGGATTAAAATCCATCATATCGGGGTTGTTTGCTTCAGAATATTTATTAGAAATCATAGACAATCCACCACGTATCCCACTTTCAATGAATAAATGCATTTCAATGTGAGTTAATAGCTCCAACTCAACCTTGGTCATCTTTAAAAAGGCCGCCCATGCTATCACGGGACTTGTGAAATATGTAGATAGTCTAATTTATAATACTCAAAACACAAAGAGCGAAAGTATTCGAAGACGTCTGCTAAAAGTAGAACATCACTTAAAACATATAAATTTTGATAATCTTCCATAGTGTTAATTTCAAAGTTTTCCCACACAGTTTTAGCATGAGCGTAGTCACTTTCTGAAATATGATCTTGGTGCATCTTATTATAGAATGCGGATTTTGGTTGTAATTGTGTAGCGTGGATTGAGACTAGCCCAGCACCAAGAACATCTTTTGTACTCACCCTATTTGACAGACAAGCTGGGGTCTCGTATGTTGAGAGAAATCGCGCCACGGAACGACCTTGTGGTGGTTCACTACAAAAACTCTGTCTGAAAGGTCGGCGTTTGATCAATTGTTACATCTCACTAAAGAAATCGGTGTAAAGAGCGCATGCGTGATATGGTGAATTTAAGAAGTTATTGTAAAAGATGGGAATTGAACTTAGACTATGTTCACCTACGATTCAGGTTAGGGTTCAACTAATGGTTAAGATGTAACCAATCTTTTCAGATCAATTAGGTGTAAGCTTATTTTAGGAACTTACATATATTTACTGCTATTAGTGTTAGTAGTCAGATGGTTTAAATCTATTGTTATAATGTAACCAATATCTTTGGATCAATTTGGTGTTAGCTTATTTTTGGAACTTACATATATTTACTGCTATTAGTGTTGGTAGTCAGATGGTTTAAATCTATTGTTATAATATTACCAACCTTTTTGGATCAATTAGATGTTAGTTCATTTTTGGAACTTACATATATTTCCCGCTACTAGTTTTAGTAGTCAGATTGTTTAAATCTATTGATATTATGTTACCAACCTTTTGGGATCAATTAGGTATTAGTTTATTTTTGGAACTTACATATTTTATTGGTGTTAGTGTTAGTGGTCTGATGGTTTTAATCTATTGTTATAGTGTTACCATTATTTTGGGTAAATTAGGTGTTGGTTTATTTGTTTATTGAAACTTACGTTATATTCATGACTGACAGTCTTAATTGTTTGATGGTTTCTATCTCTTAAGACTTGTACCTTAAACTTACTCGGTAGTTAGGTATCGACAATATTGTGGCGGAGCCTTAGGTGAATAGTTAGACCACTAAACTATCAGGGCTGCCTGACAAACAAGTTGTATGTGAGCTTAGTGGGCAAGACTGCGAGGGAATAGTTGGAAATTTACTCTTTATTACAGTTTATTTTATCCTGTTATATTTATATGAATATGAGGATCATTGTTTGATTAGCTATCTCGAATAATTAATATTATCATTATATCCAAAACATCATATTGTATATTAAATATTCTATGTTTATATACGTCTCTAATAAACTAGCCGTTGGGCCATATTTGTTGCTATCCTTAATTTGTTGATGTCAGGACCCTATCTAACTAATATTAGCAGTCCTGCTAAATCTTTATTTAATAATTCTGCAGTGACGAGGGTTTGTTTGGCTAACTTTGAACAGATCAATAAAGGTCCTTGGTGACTTTTTCTATTTCATGTAATTCTGCGACTAGCTCACTGTGCCGGCTTGGTAGAGTGCTAGCGCTACATTGCAGGCCCCACAGGGAGTCCGTTTGAGCTGCGCCACTCTGCTTCACAGGGATATATATATATATATATATATTATATATATATATTTTTGTATTACATTTTTCTCATATTGTTTTTTTTACAAGTCCCGTTCTACGCCATGGATCAGACACCGCTGGACACACCTGAAGCTGAACCGAGAGACATTAATTTCGAAGATCTTGGGTCGAGAGATAGCGGTTGTCCCGCAATCCACTGTTCATGAATTGAGGACCATGCTGTCTCGGGAGTTGGGTGAGAAATATCCATTAAATTCTGACATTGATAATAGTGATGCGTCCGATAAGGGGGTCATTAGGAATATAGAGGTTTCAATGGCCGATCTTAATAGGCAGGCCCCATTAGATCCAGGGGGAAACACGTTGCCCTCTAGGAACCCACTTTCTAGTAATGTTATTGTTGCTTCAGACGGTTCACATGATTATAGGACTCGGTCCAATGTAGTCAGCGATTGGTTGAATCGCATTCCCGTTTGTGATGGACCGAAAAGTTTTGCGTTGTTCGCTTTCCTGCTGGAAGTAAACAAAGTCCACAAATTGCGTCTCCTGGAGGATTCTGAAATATTAGTGTTATGTCTCGGGAAAACATCAGAATTCTTAACACCCTTATCTCTGAGTGGATTAGTCAGGGAATCCCGTGAGTTACAGTGAAATATAGCATATTGGACTCTCTAGTTTCTAGAAGAGAAAGGGAGCGTTTTGTTCGGAGTTCGTATATCGCTTTCAACTTTCTCACGAGTCTCTCAGGATATTTATTCTCTCTGTGTCGGAAGCAGCGAACATCCTCATATTAAACCTTAGTGAACCCAAAATTGTA
The DNA here is from genome assembly GCA_039000515.1 of Timema cristinae. Taxonomy (NCBI): domain Eukaryota; kingdom Metazoa; phylum Arthropoda; class Insecta; order Phasmatodea; family Timematidae; genus Timema; species Timema cristinae. The sequence continues at coordinate 85,770 of JBCFYV010001723.1, forward strand.
GAAATCATTCTTGAAAATGTATCGCCTCTTACTAGGAGACATTTAGTGTTTTCGCAACTGCCACGTTATTTTTTGGAGTTGTACTCTCTGGCTTCAAATACTGAAGGATCGCTTTTATCTGAAATGGAATATTTTGATAAGCACCCTATAACTACTTCAAAACCCTCCACTTCATCAACCATCTTTAAAGAGATGTCAAAAAATAACTTTGGTTGGCTTATGTATACTCAAGCGCCCCACGTTGTTAATAGCTCTTATAATAGTAAACTTGCTTGGCAACAAAGAGGGAATAGTAGTCGTGATCTATCTCGTGTAAGATGTTTTATTGTAAGCAATTAGGGCATCTCCGATATCAATGTCCGGCGGGAAACGGGTGACGTGTAACCCGAGGAGTGGTCAGGCTCTACGACGGTTTAGTAATAAGCCACTCAAGGCTCCTGTTCCCATGGTCAAATTTAGTATTGGGTCAAATCACGGTACCGCTTTAATTGACACTGGCGCTAACGCATCTTTCATTAATGCTGAGTTTCTGGATGAAATCCAGAATGGTAGGCTCAAAAGTGACATCAAAATAAATAGGTGTACTCCTCGCACGTTTGTGTTAAGAAACGGAAGTTGTATCGTTATTGACAGATTGGTTTAACCTGCTCTCAAAATAGATCGTTTTTCTTGGAAAAGAAAGTTATATGTCGTAAGTAAACTAGTGTGCGATGTTATATTATGAATTGACTTTTTGTGGGCTACTGGAGGTATCGTGAATTTGAGCTCAGGACATTTATATTTTGCATTTAATCCTCAGGTAAAGGTGCCGTTGTGTCTAAATTCTAGGCCTATGTGGTGCAGTCACACAGGAAGCGACGAAGATTGCGTTAATAGTTTGATTAGCAAATACTCTGATGTCATAACACCCGTCTGGGGAAAATGTGACGTGCTCCCCTATGACATCGGAGTCATAGATGAGATTACGCTTAGGTCAGATCCCTACTAATGTAACCCCCCAAAATGAAAATATTTCGTGAGCTGATAGAGAACTTAGAACAGAAGGGAGTGATTAGGCCATCTAAATCTCCTTATGCTAGTCCAGCATTTACTATTCCGAGGAAGGGACAAGGGCATAGGTTGATTGTAGACTATAGAAAGGTAAATAACAAAATCCAGTTTGACCCGTACCCCATGCCTAGCGTAGAGAGTGCGTTCCAACATCTAGGGGGCGCCAAAGTATATAGTCTCATTGATTTGAATGCCAGTTTTTTACAATGCGCACTCACCGAGCGGTCAAAGAAGTATACGGCGTTCGTCAGACCTTGGCAACCATACGAGTTTAATCATGAGCCACTGGATGCTAGTATCAGTGGCTAGGCCTTAAGCCGTGTTCTGGATCATATCTTCTCGGACTTAAAATACATATTTAAAAAAAATTATCTTGACGATATCTGTGTGTACAGTAATTCTCTTGATGAACATCTCGAGCACTTAAATATTTTACTGAGCCGATTGCGTGTGGTGGGACTGACTGTGAACCCTGACAAAGTCACGTGGGCCAAACAATCCATCAAGTATCTAGGATATATTATTTCCAATGGGAATATGCTGGTTGACCCCGAAAGAGTGAAACCCATTGTTGATTACCCACAACCCAAAAACTTGAAGGGTGTAATGCGTTTCATAGGCATGTGTGCTTACTAAACGCGGTTTATCCCACACTTCTCTGAAATTGCCACCCCTTAAATTGCTTAAAGAAAAAAGCTGTAGCATTCGTCTGGAGAGAGGAACAATCCTCTGCTTTCAGAACTCTTAAGAGCAAGTTAATCAGCCCCGAGGTTTTGCACATGCCTGATTTTTCTTGTCCATTCCTCCTTCATGTCGACGTTTCCTCTGTCGCCCTAGGTGCAGTTTTGTCTCAGAGAACTGCAGACGGTATTTGTACCGTGGCTTTCGCTAGCAAAACCTTGTCTCAGGCCTAGCAGAAATACAGTGCTTTTGAGAAAGAATGTCTTTCCTGTGTCTTTGGCGTCGAGAAGTTTACTGACTATTTATAGCAGCGGGAATTTGAATTAAACACAGATAACATGGTGTTGCCATGGATGTGGCGGCATCCTAAGCAATTAGGAAAGATTGGTAGGTGGGTGTTACGCTTGTCCAAATACAAGTTCACCTCGCATCACGTTCCAGGCAGGAATAACGTGACTGCTGATGCCCTGTCTCGGATGGCGGAAGACCTGGAGCCTATTGAGACTAATGACGTAGTACAGCCATTTAGAGTGATCAATTCCATCCCGGAGTAATTCGTGTCTATTCTTTATCATCAGAGGAATGACCCGTGGGGTTCAGAAATGATGAATAAGATAAATAAGGGCGATGATGCGGGGCCTTACTCTCTGTACAAAAGTCTTCTAGTAGTGCCTAATGGTAAAGGGAAAGGAAGGAAGATTTTTGTCCCGGCAGTGGTACGCCAAATGTTGTTGCGTTATTTACATCATTCTGTTGTTGGTGGTCATCTGGGTATTCTTAAAACTTATAGCAATATTTCTATGGTGTTCTTTTGGCCAGGGATGTACAAGGATGTCAAACTGCAAGTCAGGCAGTGTGAGGATTGCCAAAAGGCAAAACCTGCGCAGAACACGAAGGATGGGCCTCATTCAGCCGATGTGGCTAGACTTCCGTGGGAAAAGGTATTTGTCGACTATGTAGGCCCCCTGCCCCGATCTTCCTTAGGAAATACTTGTATACTTATTGTGTTAGATGCTTTTTCTAAGTTTGTGGTCATACTCCCGCTGAGGGACATGAAAGCCAAGACTAGCGCTAACTCACTTGCTAGACGCGTGTAGGCTGTATTTGGTGCCCCTCGTGTTATCGTGAGTGATAATGGGTCATGTTTTAGGTCTGCCAACTTCAAAGACTTGTGCTTTGGATGGGGCATTAAACATGTAACCACTAGTCCCTACTATCCTTGCCCTAACCATGTGGAGCATTTCAATAGGAACCTTAAGGTGCCCTTGACCATTTTTCACTCTTTTGAGCAAGCCAATTGGGATCACGATATTGAGTTTTTAAATGTCGCCTTTAATTCTGCTTTTCATGAATCGACCAATGCTTCGCCGGCCTCTGTGTTCTTGGGTAGAGAACTCAACCACCCTCTGTTAGCTATAAGGGACGTGGACCCCTTACTGGGAGGGGGGGGGGGTGAGAAGGTCTCCCACAAGGATAGAAGCCAGGAGGCTTATGAATCCTTAAAGAGGGCTCATAGAAAGGTGGCTAATAGGTATAAACATGGACGTGTCCCTGTTTCGGTTGCTATTGGAGACTCTGTTATCTGTAAAAACTACACACAGAGATCCGAAGCTGAGTCCGAAGTGGAATGGTCCATGGTGAGTGGAACGTTTTCTCACCCCTGTAACCTTACTATTAAGTGATGTCACTGACCCTTTCAATCACCAGGCGAGCCCACGTTTCCCAAGTTAAATCTTCAGGCAACAAAGAGTCCTCATCCATGAAGGAGAAGTTGGTGGGCCTCGTAATTTCGCCACAAGCATCTCGTGTGTCGATCAAAGTAACAGGAAAGTGCCAGAGCTTCCAGACTGCTACAATGTTGTCAAGACTGTAACACTGCCTTCCAAGCAACCTCCTGTGCCAATAGCAAGCGAGATAACCTGTTCTCAGATGTAAACTTCTAAATTTGGATCCGAGTGGAAAACGGAACCGAAATGGCTAGACCATATTCTTAGCGACAGAAAAGATGGGCCCTTAGATCTTTCCTGGGCAGCGTTCTATGCTTCAAAGGTAGGCTCTTCCTCATTTGAATTAATACGTAACTCTCTTTTACCTCTATTCAATGAAAGTTCTTCTTCGCCGTCAATGCTGAAGTACGGAATGGATCAAATAAGAAAAATTACAACGTTTTTAAATCCAAGACAAATTCCTGTCATATATGTGGATCAACCTCTATTTGCCTTGACTAAATCCATCCAGTGGAACTGGCCTGAACTTTATGGTGAATCCAAATTTGTAGCCATGTTTGCAGCGTTTCATATTGAGCAGGCCTTTCTGAAGGTGCTTGGCCAGATTCTTGAGGGTAGTGGCTGGACTAGTTTGGTGCAAATTCTGGAATAAAGACAGAGACGGGAGCAGAGGCGTGTCTTAAAGTTACTCATGTAACAAAAGCAAGGGTAGTTCATCAGACTACTGCTGCTGGTTTATACCCAAAAGTATCATTTGAAGAATGGATTGAAGAAAAACGTTCAAACTGTCCAACATTTCGATTCTGGTTTTTAGTGTTAAACTTGGAGATACTTGTCTTATCTTTTTTTCGGTCGATCAGGGATTGTAACTATGAACTGTTCACCCAAATATTGAAGAAACTAGCACCTTGGTTTTTCCTGATGGATCATCTCCACTATGCTTGTTGGTTGCCAATCCACATAAAAGACTTACAAGAACTAAAAGACACAGCACCCAGTGTACATGAGTACTTTAGCAACGGCCAGTTTGTTATCCACAAAACAAAAAATCCATTTTCTGCACTCGCTGTGGATCAGGCTCATTAACAAAACAATGCTGTCATAAAGGGAAATGGTGGTGCTGTTGGTCTGTTGCAAGATCCAGCCATGTTAAGAAGGTGGATGCTGGCTGGGCCACAATTAGTCAGCATTCTGGATGAGTTTGAGTCAACGAGCAAAACAAACAAAACTGACAGGAATATTCACCATGAACAATATACTGCTTACCAGTATAAGTTTCAAGACCAAAAACATGCATTAAAAGGAAGCTTTCTTGAATTCGGAAATCCTTTTAGCTAAACTCCTGTGATTTTGTGGTTTGGGACACTAAGGTTATAATGGATAAAGACCGAATTAAAGCTCTATTAGGTGCTGAAGAAAAAAGCATTACAACTGTACAGCAACTATGTGAAAGAACGTTAGAGTAAGGAAGCAAAAGTGAGTGTGTTTTACTCCATTGCAAAAAAGAAAAGAAAATCTTCCCCAATGATTTCTGACTTGAGAAATGATGCTGAGCTTTTTTCTAGGGCTTTCACTTTAAGTCAAAACAGAGACTTAGATCTGAACATGTTTTTTGAACATGAAAACACCAGCGCTCCATCTTCTCTTTCCTCAAATGGTGTTCTGTGATCAGGTCAGAAATCGCAGCTAATTAAAATCCTGGAAGAAACCATTGATCCGGTACAGTTTGAAGGATTCTGCGACACAATAATTTACGATGGAGCTGCACTAGTACATGCTCTTCCACCCAAAACATCACGGACATTTGGAGAATTCTGTGATACAGAATTCAAACACAGAATTTTGTATGATTCTGAGAGGTTTCATGCAAAAAGAATACACATTTCTTGGGATACTTACTCAAAAACTTGCCTGAAGAAATTTTTGAGAGAGAAGAGAGGCTTTGGTCTTCGTCGCCAAGTATCACAAGGAAATATGTTACCACAAAATTGGAATAACTTCCTCTGCTGCGATCAGAATAAGACCGAACTTTTCAAGTTACTTGGAGAGCATTCACTTTTGAAGTTTGATTGGGTTCACATCATTACTGAGATTGATGGCATCATTCGTTCATCTCAATTGGTAAAAACTTTGATTGATAGAGTCAAATACAGACAACAGGAAGAAGCAGATAGCAAAATTTTCCTACATGCTAAAGATAGCGTTGAGCATGGAGCAAAAAATATCCTTATTTGCACAGTAGATACTGATGTAGTTGTTCTGGCAATCTCTTTTTTCCCCATTCTCAAAGTTACTGGTCTTCAGAAGATGTGGATTCTCTTTGGAGTTGGGAAGTCTCAGAGGTACGTGAGCATTAATGCCATGTTTGAAAGTATAGGTGAAGATAAAGCTACTGCATTGAGAGGATTCTATGCATTTACAGGATCAGATGTAACTTCATCACTTGCCATGAAAGGGAAAAAGACTGCCTGGAAAGTCTGGAAATCATTTCCTGAAGCTACGGAAGCCTTCCAAGCTATATCACTACCAAAAGAGTCTATTTCTGAAGAGACTTTTCAAGTTCTGGAGAAGTTTACTGTTCTGCTTTACTACAAAGATGGAGAAGACTTCTCAGTCAATCATGTTAGAAAGCTTCTCTTTACTTCAAAAAGTCGCAGTCTATCAAGCTTGCCCCCAACTAAAGAGGCATTATGGCAGCATTGTCTCCGTTCAGCATACCAGGCAGGACAAGTCTGGGGTCATGCCTGCTCAGTGATAGACAACGTTCCAGGACCAGAAGAATGGGGATGGACCAGAGCTGCAGGGGAGTGGGTGCCAGTCTGGTCTTCTCTGCCCTCTATTTGTGCAGCTTTTAGAGAGTTGGTTAAGTGCAGTTGCTCTGAATGCCGTACACGATGCTCCTGTTCAAAGGCTAAGGTTCCATGCACGCTGCTTTGCACGAACTGCAATGGAGGTCAAAAATGCTGCAGTAAATACAATAAAAGGCATGTGCTTAGTTGAGAATTTCTAAATTTCAATAATTCAATAATTCCATCACTTTGCATCCAGCGTCTTCTGTATGTAGACTCTTTTTCAAATACCAGGCGTCAAAAATACTTTTCTTTACTTGTTAACTTTTTAATAGTTTATATGAAAATAATTACTTTGTTCCAGGTATGATTTGGATGATGAGGAAGAGGATAACTTGATTTAGAGACATTTAAGCTGCTAAGAAGAAGTTAATTTGCAGGAGCACTCCTATTATTCAAACATTTTTGTAAACATTATGCTACTATCTTATTGTAATAGTAAAGTAAAGTAAACGAAATATTAAAAACCAAAGTCTAGTTTCATTTGACCAGTAATTTCTCAGGAAGTAGTTTATTAAAACTGATTTGCTTGGTATCAATGGTAAGAAAAAATAATGCTCTTTCTTTTTTATATCATCTATAAAGGAGATATTATGGACAATAAAAAAGATAGTTAGCAATGAAATTTGAGAGAAAAGTGAAATCTTCATAAATTCTTAAATTGTGGAGACACCTTAAAGCTTAGAGATAAATATATGATAACCATTTAGTTTCTTCTTAGCAAGAGCTTTCAAACAAAAAAAAATCTTAAATTGGAATATTAGAAGCTCAGATACCATGGAATTAAGAACACTAAAATGGTGGCTATAAATGGCCGCCATTTTGGTGTCCTGCACGGATTTTCAAGTGGCACCCTATCTAGAAAGGGCTCTTTTCCCATTACATATGACTACAGAAAGTGGCATATTCCAATCAAAAAGTGCAACTTTTTGGCTTTATTTGCTATGTACCAGACGTACTAAACGGGTGCCTGCTTCATTGAGGCTTCAAACACAACTGATCCTATAACGGAACTTTCTGAGACTCAGCAAAAGACAAAGTTAGCTGCACGTGGGGTCAACCACGACCCTGAACTTTGGGTAGTGAACTCATGGTAACGGTTTGAAGCCTTGGGGCGTTTATTACCAGGCACCGTTTGGGAGGGGTGGAAGCTAGGGGTTGGGGAGAATGCGCACCAGCGACGTGACGTGGACACAACTCACTAGCCAGGATGAACAACATTCCAAATGGGGTGTGAACGACCGGCAGAGAAGGGAAGTGGGGGAGGGGTTGTACGACAACGCTCAGGCATCAGTTGGCATCTGGCACTTGGAGAAAAAGTTTCTCAAATCTTGGAGCGGGAGCTGCGGGTGGCTGTATGCTTCAACAAATAAACTACAGCGCCCTAATCAATGAATATAAACTCCAACACCTCAATCCTACATATATAAATATATACATATATATATATATATAGCCTTATATATATTTTTTGCCATATATCTATATACTTTACCTTAAGTAGCAAGCCCAAAATGTCAAGTGGTTACAATTAAATTGATTATATTTTTCAAATATTTAATAATTTTAGGAATACAGCAAGTTTCCACGGTTAAATAGAACTATTGAATCCTAAGACATATACAAAAGCCAGAAGAAGGTAGAGAATTGATCAAATACAAAATATTACTCCCATACGATTAATCGAACCCGATACTCTTTGCACTCTAGACCATACTACTAGCGACTGAGCTAGCGTGTCGGCGGTACTATCATTATATTACATTTATAGCCTGTATTTTATACGTTCCTCCCCAAACTTGTAAAACTATTAATTGAGTGGCCTCTCTAACATATGCTTGAAAATAAATAGATTTTTGAGCAACTTAAAAATGGTGTGAATGCAAGAATATACTTTTAAGATGGCAATTTTTCCAGCATTTTATATGGCTTAAATTTTGGAAACTATTATAATTGAATATTTAAAATTTCTCAGTTAATCCCACCTATAAGGGTATAATCAGGTCAAATTAAAGTTGTAGTTACTATAAAAGTAGTCTATAATGATGTTCCAATCAGTGAGATATTCTGTTGGGTACCTAAACAATAAAGGAAGGTATAGTGTTCATTATTTATGTATTTAGAACTCACCTAGAAAGTAAATTTATGCCCACGTATGATATTATAGTAGTAATTGATGATTGCATTTTCAAGTGTGTGAGCACTTCAATCGAAAAACCACTATTTACTATTGTAACGCCTGTCTTTCAACCAATATTTATTATTTTTTTGTAAATAAATAATGTAATGGAATAATTATTTCATTCACAAAGGTATGTCTTCTACTACATATGACTTTCATAAAAAAATGTATCATGTGTTTGAGAGAAAAAGAGAAAGAACTATTTTATTTGGATCAATTTAATCAAAATAACTGAATCATTCTTATCCAAATAAGATGTAACTTATAAAATTATATATAATCGCTCTCTAAAGTTTTTAGACAATTTGAATTACTTAGTGATTAAGTTTCAGTTATTCTAGGGTGCAAGGAAAAGGAAACAATTTTTTATAGCAAATGCACCCTATTTGCGTAGAGAGTGGATGGTCAAACTATAAAAAGAGAACACATGTAGAAAGCCACTTAAAAGATATGTAAAAATTATATATATTTTTATTTGTCAATTTTTTTTTTTCTATTTGTGAGTTTATTGCTACCAGTTCCAAGTAATTTCTTAAATACATATTTTTGGTCTGATTCACCAAAAGATTCAAGTCCTTATCAAAATTTAGCTTTATATAATAATATGCTCACGATGAAATAATATAAGTAGTGTGGGTGGCGTTTGGGAACCCCGCTTCCGCCAACGGGTCAAAACACTCACATCCTGTTTGAGTACCGTTATAATTGACATACTTTCCTCTGATTGGCTGCTATAAATAGCCTCCTTTCCCCACCAATTTTGACCTGCTTTCCACATCCGCCTCCCACATTGGTTCCTCTGTCACAAGGCTCCACCTTTCACTTCCCCCAACCCTGGTGCCAGTATGTCGGCCCGACAAGACAAGAATAGATATTGAGGTCATTGCCTCGGGCATCTGGTTTTCCCTGGTGCCAGGTTGGCGGGCAGACAAGACAAGTTGAGACTGGCGCCAGGTTGTCGGAGACAAGACAAGACAAGTTGAGACAAGAATAGATATTGAGGTCATTGACCCGGGCAACGGGTTTACCATGGCGACAGGTTGGCGAGCAGACAATACAAGTTGGGACAAGTCTAGATCGTTTGACTGGGTATAAATAGAACCCCGATCATTACATTCGGTGATTTCAATTTGTAATTGGATAACATAAACATCGAGATGAGTTTTAATGCACTGGAAAACAGGATAAATTTGGATAAGTATAATTCGTTTTGTATATTTTAATGGTTACTAATTTTATTATCATGTCAGGCGGTACAGTAGTATTCTCTTCTTCTTTGTTAGATGAGGAGCCCATGACGCTTGGCGTGGCGGCGCAATCTGTGGATCCCACTAGCCTGGACCAGTTGATGCAATTTACAGAAGAGGGGATTTGTAGAGCGGATGCTGACTGGTCTATGGGTAATTAATTAATTAGCTGCCTACGATAGACTTGCCAGTGGGTTTTTTATTTTCTGTAAATGGTAATTAATATGTATTTATTTAATTTCAGACTACTGGGATCCATATGGGCTGGATGAGGCCTTAAGGGCAGCGTAGCGGCGGCAATGCCGACATCTACCCAGCCGGAGGCGCCCCCAACAGTCTGTGCCAGGCACGACGTCGCTGACGTACTCAGGCCCGTCCCAGGCATCCTCTTTCCTGCACCCCTATCGCCAGCGTCTCCCTCTGTTTGGACAGATTTGGACACCATCGACAGGCAGATATGTAAGAAGCCACTAGTTTGAAAATATACTATATGTGTAGCTCACACTCCTCTCTCTCTCGCTCACGCAAACATCGTTATATCGGCACTAGTTCGAAACCTCTTGTTAGCTGCTCATTTCAAGTCAATTGTACTAGTTCGTTTAGTGGACAAGAGAATGCGGGTAAACTATATATTGTTGCTTTAAACAGTTATTAAAAATCTTAAGTAATTTAACTCGTTTTAAAATCTGTGTGGCACCTGTGGGGGGAGTCCCTGGTTCAATTCCCTGACATAAGCGGAAATACTGGTTTATGTCTTTAACTGCCCTGACTGGTATTTTGTACATGTGTTATTTTCCATTCAAAGGCAGAAACTTATAATTGACACTTTCGACATTTAAAAAATTCGCGTTTCACCAAGAGTAAACATAAATCGATACACTTCATTTATGACGTGTGTGTGTGTGTGTATTGTAAACAACTCCATTGGAATAGTACACAATTTAAAAATAAATATTTAGATTCCTTCATCAACGTCGCGTGTATTTAGGGAGGTTTTCCGTTCTCCCTCCTTGCAAAATGCGAGTGCACTTCCTCTAATTAAGGGTGACAGTATTTATAATGTCAAAAAAACATCATCTTTAACATTAAACGATATTTAAAGTTGTATTTAATATTACATAGAAATTTATGTGGGAAGTTTTTTCTATTAGATTTTCCATTCTCCCTCCCTTCAAAATGCGAGTGCACTTCCTCTAGTTTTTGGATCCTAAAATTGTATTTAATAATTTATACCTGCGGTGTGGTTGGATACAGTGTTTGTTTCGTGTAGAGCCAGACGGTCTAGGACATTATGGGGAGGTTTTTTCTAATAGATTTTCCATTCTACCTTCTTGAAAAATTCGAGTGCACTTCCTCTAATTCAGGGTCACAGTATTTATTATGTCATAGAAAATATATTCTCTAACATTAAACGATATTTAAAGTTATATTTAATATTACATAGGAATTTATGTTGAAAGTTTTTTCTAATAGATTTTCCATTCTCCATGCTTGAAAAATGCGGGTGCATTTCCTCTAATTTTGGCTTACAGTTTAAGATACTAATTTACTTTGTGTAAATGATATTTATTATGTCAACAAAATATATGGTTTCGCGTACTAAAATTTACCCTGCGCTGTGTTGGCTACAGCGTTTGTTTCGTGTAGAGCGAGACGGTCGCGGCCGAAAGAGTTTAAGGTTCGAATCTTGCCTCAGTAAACTAGCGGCGTTTTTTTCACTAATTTGGCGGAATGTTGGTTTCAGTTAAAGCAATTATGTAACATATTTTATAAAATAAAATACGCGCATGTTTGTAACAGTGCTTACTTTGACATGTGTTATAGTTGAATTGGAGACCGTAAATGGAGGGACAGTCTTCCCACCCCCACCGGCTACTAGTCCCTCTCAACACACTGCAGGAGCACTGCCTGCGAGCCAGGGAGACTGTGCGCGATTCCCAGCTGCAGTGCGGAAGACGGGGATCGTGGAGCCGGCTACAGCTGGACCATCTTCGGCCCCTCAACAGGGATTTAGTGGCCCGGTAAGTCAGAGAAGTGGAGCATTGCAAAATGGCGCCCCTCTTCATATCGTTGAAGAGAGAATTAAACTATGTAGGCGTTTATTTTATATCGGTAGAGAAATTACCGTACAGCTTGGTGCTTCGGCAAACGATCGTGACGCATTAAGCTTGCTTGAAAAACAAATTACTAATTTGCTCCATCGGCTGCAGGACCATGGCGTTAGCGCCGATGACCGTGTCGGCTTACTTTTGAACAGCACTGACTCTACGTTGAGTCCTGTGTACGTCTCATTTAGGTGAGCAGACCAGTTAGACGCTCGAGCAGTGCTTGATAACGTAAGTCGCGTGTTGCAAAGTAATACTTTGTTTTTGAGTACAGCACCACTGTACGTTAAACTCTGCCACTTTAAGGAGCCTCATGAGAGTGGACGAAATTGTGATAAACTCGCTCTCACAAGCACATATAGCCGTAATAACAAAGGGATCATTACGATCCAAAATGACGACACACTTTGCCTAGCCCGTGCATTGGTTGTCGCCAAAGCTATATGTGATAATAAAAGAGAACCAGGATGTATGTACGTGAACACCGTTAAAAAGATCAAAATGGGTCGTTTCATTCAAAAACTTAAGGCAGAGGAACTATGCCATGATGCCCATGTGATTCTTTTGAAAGGTGGTGGGCTAACCGAGCTATAACAATTTAAAACATACCTCTCCGAATACAAAATCACAGTGTTCAGGGAGCGTCGGGGAAGACAGGTCTTATATGAGGGGCCTACTCCCTCCAAACATTCCTTTAAGGGGCACATTGATTTGTATTTTCACGACGACAAGCAAAACCATTTTGATGTCATAACATCCTTGACAGCCGCATTTAAGTGCTCGTACTTTTGCCGCGAATGCCGTGTGCCATTTGATCATAAGAACAAGCACAAGTGCGAGTCCGCGTGCAAAAAGGCTACGCTAAAGCGCTTTATAGCGGAGGCCGATCTGCTGTCTGTAAAGACTGCGGGCGTTGTTTCACAAATCAGACATGCTTTGATAACCATAAACGTCCCGGTTTTTTCAGCGGTCACAGATCGGTCTCTGATGTCAAAAATGTTTGCGAGGTATGCGGGCAATTTTTCAGGTTGGAAAGATCAAATTTTTCACATAGGTGTTATGAGACTTTTTGTAGAGTATGCGAGACCCATCGTCCTTTTGGACATTTCTGTTATATGAAGCAAGCCCCATCCAAGCCGTCACTGTAAAAGAGTAATTTCATGTTTGTATTCTATGATTTAGAATGCAGACAGGAAACGCTTCTTCAAGGTGCTGTTGGCACGTACTTGCACAAACCTAACCTCTGTGTCGTGCAAACATGTTTTAAGGCCTGTGTTCATATAGATGCAAATGACTATCATTGCACCGACTGCGGGGGCGATAGGACACACATATTCAAGGGTGATACCACTATGGCCCAATTTTTTTAATTTAGAGAACAAATTAAAGCTTCAAAATTTAAGGATATCACCCTCCTCGGCCATAATACTAAATCCTATGATGAGAATATTATTTTAAGATACATTATGGAGGTTAAAAAATTGACTCCAGAACTTATAATGAACGGTGGGAAAATCATGTCCATGCGTTACGGTCCGCTCCACTTTATTGACTCACTGAACTTTCTCCCGATGTCTTTGTCCAAATTGCCCAAAACGTTTGGCCTGGACGATGCTTTGGCCAAGGGACATTTCCCCATTTTTTCAACAAAAAAGAAAACGCCTAATATAGGAGTCCATTGCCGCCAAAGGAGGACTACGGCATCGGCGAGATGTCAGTTGAGGGAAAGGAGAACTTTGAGAAGTGGTATGACGCGTTGGTCAAAGAAAATTATGTCTTTGATTTTAATCGCGAGTTGGAACTGTATTGTGTGAAAGATGTAGAGAACCTACGGAAGGCCTGCCTGAAGTTTAGAGACATGGTCATGGAGAAAGCAAAGGTGGATCCTTTCAGAGAGGCGTGTATGATAGCTGGAGCGGCCATGTTGGTTTACCGCCGAAGTCTTCTTAAGGAGAATACTATCGGTATTATCCCTAACGGTGAATATCGGTGTGCAGACAAACAGAAGCACGTCACTGTACAATGGCTCTGCTGGGAGGCCCATCAACGCGGAGTCTCTATTCTTCATGCGGGTAATGGCCGTGAGGAATATGTGTTAGGGCGACGTGTAGACGGCGTTGTTAAAGCTGGAAATACCACCACCGTCTTCCAGTTCTGGGGCGTTTATTGGCACGGGTGCCCTCTCTGTTACCATGATAGGACTACCCCGTTAAAAATAGTCCCCAGGAGATCATGGAGACACGTTATGAAGCGACCATGGCTTGTTTGTAAAAGTTTAAGAATGCCGGCTACACGGTCGTAGAGATGTGAGAGTGCATGTTTAATGTGATGAAACGCACAGACAAGGACTTGCAGCAATTTGTACTCCAGCACGAGATGTATACCAAGGAATCTTTCAGTCCTAGGGATGCATTTTTTGGCGGGCGTAAAATTGTATCAAGCTCTTCCTCGAAGCAGACCTTTCTTGTGTAGAGAAGATCAAGTACTTGGATGTGTGTTCAATGTATACATACATTTGCAAGTACAAAAAATACCCAGTCGGCCACCCCAAAATTCACTTGGAACCAAATTGTCCGTCTATAGTTCAAGTAGAAGGCATAGCCAAAGTTACAGTGACGCCTCCAAAGGATTTATTCCTGCCCGTATTGCCTACACGGATGCACGACAAACTAATGTTCATCTTGTGCAGGAAATGCGGAGAGGAGAAAAACCAAGGTGCGTGTCAGCACAACGACAAAAAAGATCGCTGGTTGACAGGCGTCTGGGGGATTGACGAGATCCGGAAACCGTTGAGAAAGGCTACATCATTGAAGCAGTGCATGAAGTGTGGGAGTACAATGTGTCTGTTTATGACCGTCAGACACGTTCTGGCGGCCTGTTTCACGGGTACATTGATACTTTTTTGAAAATTAAACAAAAAGCCAGTGGATGGCCAGAGTGGTGTACCTCACAAGAGGAAAAATTAGCATACATTAAAAATTATGAGGAAAGGGAAGGGGTAAAATTAAATTTTGGCTCTGTTTGTAAAAACCCTGGTCTCCGCACTTTGGCTAACCTTTTTTTAAATTCACTATTGGGAAAGTTTGGGCAAAGACCCGATTTACCACACGTAGCCGTTGTCAACGACTATCAGGGTGTCCACAAGTACCTGACGGATCCGTACATCACCGTGGACAGCGTCATTGATGTAAATGATAAGGTCATGTTCCTCAATTACAAGGATGAGCGTGACGCGTTGCGCCCTAACCCTAACAGGAGTGTGGCGGTGGCATGCTACACGACTGCTATGGCTATGTTGCACTTATATAGCATCCTTGAACAATTGGGGGACCACGTTTTGTATCATTATACAGAGAGCGTTCTATTCACCGAACGCCCCGGCGATTGGAGTCCACCGACCGGAGACTTTTTAGGTGATCTCACTGATGAACTTCAGGATTACGGTCCGGGAAGCTACATTAGCGCCTCTGTATCTGGCGGTCCCAAGAATTACGCGTACCGAGTTTGTGTTGGCGGCGATCCTGCCAAAACAAAAACGGTGTGCAAGGTTCACGGGATCACCATAAACTATGGCAACCGAAACGATGTAAATTTTGACGTTTTGAAAGCGATGGTCACTGAACAGGCTGCGGAAAGTTACATACAGATACCACACAAAATTGTAAAAAAAGGTCTTGCGACTGTATGTACCGTTTCGCAGACTAAAGTCTACCGGCCCGTGTACACCAAACGCAGGATAACCGATGGTTTTAATACGTTGCCGTTTGGGTATCAGATTAATTGTAAACGCGCTCGCCACGATTTAAAGGTGCTTATTTAGACGGGCTGAATAATCATCTTTTTTTCTTTCACTCTAGACAGTTCCACTGACATACCATTTTTCAAAGATTTTATATTTTTTCATATTTTTTTTTTTTGCATGAACACAAGCATAATTTTTTATTTTATTTTATGCACCCCGGGTACTTTTTTATATTTTTTTATTTGCCAAGTCAATCGTCCGCCTACCTTATTTTTTCTAGTCAATTAGTTGTTTGTATATATATTTTTAAATTAAAATAAATTGCTTGTATATATTTTTATTTTAGATCTAATAAATTGTTTGTATTTATATTTATTTTCTTTCTAGTCAAATATGTTAAACTGATTGTACAAATTTTTATTTTAAATACATTAAAATATAATAAACTGTATATATATATATATTTATTTTATTTAAGATGTAAACCATCTTTATTTATTACCGTCGCCACTATTCCCCCATATTGTAAATATTCACTGTATACTTTTCACTGTGTGTAAATAAATATTGTAAACAAAACCAGTTATGTTTATAATAATAATTATATATTGTAAATATTCACAGTATACTTTACACTGTGTATATACTTTTTTCATGACCAAATAAATATTGTAAACATTGTTATGTTTGTGTTTTAACGTCTATACCCCACACCTCCCTCCTATCCTATAAATACAAGCTCATATAGCTTATAAGCTCAGTCTCAAGCATTATGGACAAGTTGAAACATCCATTTTCGGCCATCATAAGCGGCCCTTCCGGCTGTGGAAAGTCACATTTTGTAGAAGACTTTATCCGTCGCTTCGACACAATGTGTGACGTTAAATTTGATAAAATCATATGGTATTATGCTTTATGGCAACCGGGATTCGAACAAGACGGGACAAGTCCCCACGTCATATTCTGTAAGGTTTTGCCGGAAATGGATGACGTCTGTAATGACTCTCCACAGCTGATTATCCTGGATGAACTGATGCGTGAAGCCAACGAAGTGGTCGTCGATCTTTTCTCCAAAGGATGCCACCATCAAAATATTAGCGTCATGTACCTTACACAAAATATATTCCATCAGGGCAAGGGCCAAAGAGACATTTCGTAAAACGCACATTATATCGTGCTTTTTAAAAATCCCAGGGATAAAGATCAGATTCAACACTTTGCACGAGAAGTCTGTCCTGAAAATCCCCGTGTTTTACAAGAGGCTTACACCGATGCTACAAGTACGCCTGACGGCTATATATTGCTAGATTTCAAACAGGGTACACCAGAATGGTTCAGAATGAGAACCCGCACAAATGTCGGCTGTTGCGTGTATCTATCGCGCAAAAGCTATAAAAACACCAACTCTTCCCGCTTACAGATCATTTCATAACCATGGGTCCCAAAGTGCTGAAGCAGGCCCCTCTGCCACGTGCGATGTATCACATGAACCCGCAACAACGTGTCGTCTTGATGAAAACGGCCGACAAGAAACTGATTGACTCTGTTTGCGAGTGTGCCTACAACACTTTAAAAGAACGGGTACCGCTGAAAAATGCGCAGAAGACAAAGTAACGTGCTCACAAGCAGGTGTTGCACAAGCTGGTCAAACGAGGAGAGTGCTGGAAGAAGAAGAGACGACTACTCGTTCAGAAAGGAGGAGCGTTCTTGCCCATAATTTTAACTCCTTTAATCAACGGGGTCCTCGGTTCCTTATTCAACAAGTAAATAATGGAACACGATAAAATGATGATATTGGTGTCCCCTGAAACATTACACCGTTACGAGCAACACCACCAACAAACGGCTTCGGCAACAAATCTAGTGGTCTCCGAGTTGGACAAGAAAATGAAAAAAATCCTCGCTTCAAAACTTGACGACAGGTCTAAATGAACCTTATACCAACAAGTGCTACAGCTCTATCTACACTTTAGTCAACACCCTCCACCATCTGAAACCGCCACCACCACCCTGAAAAGTCTGACCTTCCTATCCCAACTGTACTTAATAATGTACCAGCACAGGCACGTAAAAAAGCTGAACTTTTACTAAAACATATTAAGTCCCGAGGCGGCATCTCTTGGGACTCAAATGGCGAAGTGAGTATTCAAGATACGCCTTTTCATGGATCTAATATTGTGGATTTAGTTAACGATCTGGTCAGAGCAAGAAGACACAGTGAGCCGTCAGGGTGGCGAGAGTTTCTCACGGCGTTGCAAAAAATAAACGTTCCGAAAGTATTTATTGTAAAGCCGAAACGTGTGGCACCCATTAGAGATCCGACGCCCGTACCACAAACACTTACACCTTCACAACGCCCAAAGAAGAAGAAACTGAAGAGGGTGGACGAAATCCGGTGGCTGCCGTTTAGAACTTAATGGAACGTCTAGCCGACATCTACTACGACCCTTCTCATCCTGCAGGGTTTTCAGGGGCGGCGTCGCTCATAAAGGCGTCTAAGAAAGATCCCGTAAAAGTACGAGAATGGTTTCGTGCGCAGGACACATATAACCTACACAAATCTGTGGTAAAAAAGTTTCCATGCAACAAGTACGTGGTGTCAAACATTGACGATCTCTGGAAAGCCGATCTCAACGATATGAGAAGTCTCAGAAAATACAACGACGGTGCAGTATACTTGCTCACCGTCATCGACGTGTTTAGTAAGATGGCCTGGGTGAGGACGCTTACATCCAAGATTGGGAGTGTAGTGAGAGACGCCTTTAGGTACATTTTTAAGCAAAGCGGCCGTAAACCTCTATGTATACAGACGGACAAGGGGACAGAGTTCACGGCACGTCTAGTCCGGAAATTTCTCAAGCAAGAAGGCGTGCATTACTACACCACTCATAATCCAGAAGTGAAGGCAAGCATCGTGGAACGGTTCAATAGAACTCTGAAAGGACGCATGTGGTGCTACTTTACCAAAAGTAACACGTATCGGTATGTGGACGTCCTCCAGGATCTAGTCGACGCATACAGCAGCGCAAAACATTCCAGTATCAAGATGGTGCCCACCGACGTTTCAGAAACTAACGTGCTTCAAGTCAGAGATAATCTGTACAGCAAAAGGCGTCCAAACTCAAAACCTAAAATAAAAGTCGGTGACACGGTGCGTATTAGCAAATCCGAAATAACGTTTGTAAAGGGCTACGAAAGCAATTGGAGCGAAGAGATTTTCAAAGTCAGCAGTGTCGTGTTGCGACAACCTGTCGTCTACAGACTCACCAATCTTGACGGCGAAGAAGTGGAGGGTACGTTTTACGAACCTGAATTGCAACGCGTACGTCTCCCTGAAACTCTTAAAGTTGATAAAATACTACGTGTCAAGGGTAAAGGCGCCAGAAAGAAAGTGTACGTGAAGTGGAAAGGTTACCCCACCAAGTTTAATTCCTGGATTCCCGCCAGTTACGTCAGCGCGTTACCATGAAGGACCAATTTTACATCACTTTGCCGAGTGACAGCTCAATGGGATATTTCACGAAAAATACCCTCACGAATTTCACCACGACTTACACTCGAGGGGCGGTGGGAAGTCACTCTGGCTGAATTTCAATATCCCTGTTTTTTCACCACCGTACCTGAGGGTCAAAATATTGTATGGTACAACTGGGTGGACGCTAACGGCTTGGAACAATAATTCAAGGATCATATCCCTGCTGGAAACTACAGCACTATCCATGAATTGATCAAAGATCTAAACGAAGTAGAGGCTTTTAAATGGGATTACGGAGTTGTATTCAAGTACACAAACCCCAACATAAAAGTGTTAAGTTATCTCTTCTTCACAAAATATACAGCTGTTGACTCTATCAAGCCAACTAAGTCTAATGCTCGGTTTCGATCCTAAGACTAATCTGATATAAGTACCAAAGTCTTTGTACGGCGCCAACATTCTACTAGGCCTGCCCTCGCAAATGTACATATACACGGATATCGTTGAGCCTCAGCCCATGGGTGACATTGTGGCACCGCTGTTACGTATCGTTGGTATCAACAACGTAAACTATCTCTACGGCATACATAAGACAGTTAGCTACGACCCATTGCACTACATGCCGGGGCTTAGAAGGGAAATTGAAAGCTTGGAAATCAATATAAGAACCGACACGGGTTAACCTGTAACATTCGAGTTTGGAAAAGTGTGCGTGAAACTTCATTTTTGACGCTGCTCAAAATGAACTGTCCCTACCAAAGATACTGCGTCAACCAGGCTGGAACAGGAATATCTTCGATCTACCACGGTGTTCCCTATTAAAGAGGGCATGGGATAGGAAGTTTTTTCAGCGGTCTATGCAAATCGTCGTACCGTTGCTGAGAAGCAGAGCTAAAGCCATCGGAATACAGGTGCTTCATATGGGTATCGACGTGCTCTCTGACGTTGCCAAACAAGGGCGTCCTTTCAAAGAGGCCCTACGGCAACGTGTCGGCGAGGCTGGAACAAACCTGAAACGCAAGGCTGAATGAATTGTTGTAATGATTTCCTTAGCTTCCACCCACCCTCTTTTAGGCTAATAGTGGCCTCTAGCTTTTAGGCGTAGGGTGAGAACGGTACACTACGAATTGCACAAGCATTAAAAGAGTGACTAAATTTAAGTAAATTACATTACCTCCTGCAACTCAAAATCCATAACCAATCCAGTCTTTTTGTAGTCATTTTCAGACTCGGTTACCTCTATTTAGTAAGCCTTGGTTGTTCTTATCTCTGGTGCAAAATGGCTGCTGACCAGAGTAATTTAAATTTTATTTGTCTAGAATGTTAGCTTTTGTGTGATGAATATAATATAGTAAACAGCATCTCGAAATGATAAAAATCAAAATTATTGTTTTTTATGACAAAGCAGGTTTTGTTTTTATCAAAGTTGAAGATATTTGATATTCGATTTGTCTTTGAAATTTTTGAAACTTTGCAGTCTACTATTGAAATATGTCATATTTAGTGAGATATTTAACATCTGTTCATAATATTTCCAAGTATTTTCTTCCTTCAAAGATGTGAAGGTTATTATGGGTGTCGAAACGATAGAAATTTGACCTTTGACATTTCGAAGCTTCTTACACGCCTAGTGTAAATTATGCAAAATAATGAAAATGTAACATGATAATATTACAATTGGTAGAGCTTGTATTAAATGAGAAATGAAATATAATTTAAATTTTTTTAACATATTATGTTATAAAAACCTTCAAACAAAGACTTTGTGAGTAATTTCATTAAAAACTCAAGATATTTCCTCTTTAAGTGTCTTTTCTACCCGGGGAGCAATTTTAAATTGATCGGTTAATAAACCTGAAATTTTTATTCTTTACTGTGCCAATGCTCAACTAGTGAGCTACCGGTGAATTGTCACATGCTTGGATTCCTTTTTCACAAGTAATTTTAAGACACCAAGTGAATATTGAAGTCTTAACCATAAGTTGCTAATGGCTATGAGGACTCATCGTTTTCACTGCCATTATAAAAGGTAATTTTGTATATGATTGATGTATTTTACAATTTAAATTGAAATAATCCTATAGTATTGTTTGGGCCTTTGCACAAACTATACTCATTATTCATTGAAAAATTAACTAATTAATTACCCGCCTTGGTGGCGTAGTTGGCTAACGCGCTTGTCGTGTTTAGCCCGACTGCTGAGTACGGGGAGATCGAGGTTCGAATCTCGGTCGGGTGAACTGGGGATGGTTTTTCCTAAATGGTTTTCCACTCTACCTCCACGCAAATGTGGGTTCACTTCCTCTAAATTAAACCTTCCAATTCCTAATCCATTAGCGTAATTAGTACTTAAAGCGTATAACCCGACCGGGTAGTAAGAAGCGGTGCTAAATATTATTATTAACTAATTAATCTCGTAATGCTCGGTGGTGGAAAAGCACTTAAAGCTCAGAGGACTAACTTTTAATACCGTTCTTTAATCAAATAATTGCAAATGTATTTTTTTCAAAATGCTATAAAATGGACACAAGATCTATTTTGATTTGAAATAATTGAATATAAATGATGTGTTAAAAAACCTGACTAAGCCTAACTACAAAGTTAAGTTTTAATTAAAAGCGTTTTATTAATCTTATATATAATATCCCATATCCGACCAACTAGCCTGGTTTGCTGATGGGATGGAAAAGGTTTGAATTCTGACACACCCCCTCCATCACTCAATTGTTTCCCACTGCCTCCTTGCAAATAAAGGTACATTTTCTTTAAATTCGACCACCCTATTGATGTAGTTAAAATGTATATCTTCACTTATAAAAGTAGTAATATGGCAAGCATAAAAATCTAAAATAAAATCCCCATACAAATGAAAGTTAAAAAAATAAACAGTTAATAAATAATGAGTGAAGGCCAGCAACCAAGCTAATAAAAATTATAAGATGTTAGAATCCCTATTTTCTATAATGGGGGCTTAAAAATATATATCTTCAATACCTTCTCTCCGACGTACATTCAAATTTCCCGCTTCATGTTTTAGTTCCAAGCGCAAACAGTACAAGCGCTAGTTTCGTAGTTATAATTGCTAAGTTTGAGTGGCGCTTATATATGGGGGATTATGAACCAAAATGCTTGGTTGTAAACATATAAAAAATAAATGAATGATCACCCTGGTGTGTGAGAAGATTTCCTTATACATGTAGATGCATTTAGTTTTATATTATGAAATTATTCATTAATTTTAAATATATTAATAGTAGGGATTTTGTGTTAGAATGATTACTAAATGAGAAATTGATTTCGTTACACAATCCCTAAGCGTATTTTCCCAATACCTGGGCCTGGGACCTCTAAATTTTGCGTCAAGGTTCTTTTAAGGCCCTAGGGAAGAGATAAGACGAGGTTTTACTAAATTTGGCATCTTAAGGCAGGGGTTCCTAACCTTATACTGGTGGGCGCCATGGCACCTGTCGAACCTTTTGCGTTTGCCAACCACTTTTTGACCACAGCTGAAAAGTTCTTGACTAACAATTTTAATCTATCACTTTTCCGACAAAAATCAAGTTAGTGCTTATCTCCAGCTATTCTGTTCTCAAGATGTTGGTGATTGAAAGCCCCCTCTTTACAATCCCTCCCTCTCATTCCTGTTTCTTTGCTGGCTCATTTTCAAAGTGTACTTTATTACTTGGAACTATCGTTATACTCACTAATATCATGCTAATACTTCCTATTTTCTTTGTAAATATCTTGACATGGGTCTACCAAGCTTTGGCGCCAGAATAAATCTTATTTTAGAAATTTACCTAAGCACCAAAATGATGATGAGTAGTTAAATATTTCCTTTTGTATTTATTTTGGGCTTGTTAAAATCGTAAATAAAGCAGCATTTTTTTTTTATTTATTGACAATGACTTTTGGTTTGGTGAAAATTGTTTCCATTGTTTAAACTGGTTTTGGAGTAACTTGGCGTGTATACCATTTGCGTTATTTTATATGAAAATTTAAAAAATATATTTTAAAATTTTAAACCACATTTATTTTAAATAATCGTATTTTTTTGTGTGTATGTTATTTGCATTAAGAATTATCTTCGGATATAGATTTAGTTGAAAAAGTGATTGGTGCCCGCATCACTACCGTTAGTTTTGAATGTGATCTAAGGTACAAAAAGGTTGGGGAGCTCTGGGTGACCTGGTTGTCTAGGGGTAAGGTGTCAGACTTCTGTGCTGGCGGCCCGGGTTCAATCCTTGGTCCCAGCACAGATTTATCTGATTACCAAACCCTTCCTTCACCTCTGTCAAGACATCTTGTGAATGTGGGGAATGCCAGGCCTCCACCGTGGTTCGGATTCCACGTTAAACTGTAGGTCCTTCATTTCATCTCACAATCACCCTACCATTACACATTATCGTAAGTGCGTACAACCCGAATGGGTAGTAAGACGTGGTGCTAATAATAATAATAATATAATAATAATAATAATCTATCTTAAGGGGTTTAAAAGGAGGGATTGTAAATTTTCAAAATTCGATTATGTATCTTTTGAACCAACGGACATAGTGCCTTGAAATTTAAATAAAGGATTCTTGCTAGAATTTTGCTAGATCACTTTGATTGTTATTTCAACCTTAATCCCCTAAGATGATGGGGAAGTTAAGAAAAGTATGCAACTAACTGACTCACTCATCGATGTATTTTCCCAAAGTCTGAGCCTGTACACTTGAAATTTTACTTGGCAATAAGGTAGCAGGATTGCCCCATACAACTAGAAAAACCTAAAATTGAGAAATAACAAAATTGGGTTCCTAGAAATAGGATAGGGGGGTGGGGCATTAATAAAAAAATAAAAAAACATTGTATATGAGGTAAAAATTTAAAATTAGACAGGTTGGTAGATGGAGATTTACAGATAGCCTAATTCGTCTTAAAATTCAAAATTTCTAAGTAGGAGCTTTTTAAATGGAAGAGGGGGGTAGAGGAATACATTTTCCAAAACTAGTAAAATCATTTAAATTTCCGTGAGGTATGAAACTGAGTCCAGCCAAGGAAGTGTACAGAACACTCTACCATAAAGACTTAAGATTTCAAATTGAGGTAATTGCGTGTTGGGTGGAAGAGAAGGATTATTATTATTATTATTATTATTATTATTGTTATTATTATTATTATTATTATTATTATTATTATTATTATTATTATTATTATTATTATTAGGTGTTTTGTCATACGACAGGTCAATTTCCTTGTCAGTGAATTTAGACCCCCAATGTGCCCTGTCCTCCTCTTTGAGATCTCAGAATTGCCTTATTTCCTCCAAGTCATCCAAAATTTGAATCCTCCGTCTTTCTTAGCTCCTCTTAATCCCTTAAGTTTAAGGATTAAGTAAAGAACAAAATACATTTTAGGAGAGCCAGAAAATCTAAATTTGTCAGACATGTAGAGTAATTATTCCAATAGTAAAATATATTCTATTTACTAGTTAAAAAATAAGCTGATGAATTGAAGTTCTTCAAAATACCCAAAATAAGAATAATAAATTACTTTTCAGTAATGTAGAAAATAAAAGTTGGTAAGGTGAGTATAAAAACCACCCTATACAACCATTAAGGTTTGATCCTTAAAATTCAAAATCAAAAAGAATTAAATAGGAAAGAAGAGTTTCCTTCAAGATTACC
Organism: Timema cristinae; assembly: GCA_039000515.1. Classification (NCBI taxonomy): domain Eukaryota; kingdom Metazoa; phylum Arthropoda; class Insecta; order Phasmatodea; family Timematidae; genus Timema; species Timema cristinae. Next base: position 110,500 of record JBCFYV010001723.1, read on the forward strand.
TAGACTGAAGCACTTTATTTGTTATATGAAATAGAAGTTCAACATGTAAGGAAGAAGACATTCGCAGATAAGTAATATGTATTTTCATGTATGAGGGCATGGAGGGGAAGTATGAGTATGTGTGTGTGTGTTTGTCCCCACCCCTTCCTCTTCCCTCCCGCGCCTTATACATGTGAAGTATGTTGGAGCTCTCTCTCTCTCTCTAGATTTAGTTAGGAATACTGGGGCAGCGAGGAGAAATGTATGTAGGTATCCCTTATACACACATCATGTTTCAGGGCAGTGAGGAGAAATGTGGTGGGGGGTATCATGAAGATGAGTGGTGTACGCGCTGACGTCAGGCAGGGTAAGGGTGAGAGGGATGGTCCTGTGTGTCGACTGTTCTCGCGAGCGGGTGGGTTGTGTAATTGACCGGCTCACCAGAGGGGGGGGGGGGGGGGGGAAGCCGCTCGAGGTACGGAGGCGTGTGAATTCCTCCCCTCTAGGTCCGAACTTCAATCCTCGGTTCCCTGCAAAGACATTTTAAAAGCTCCTGGAAACGTACATATCTTCCTTATTATAAATGATCTTTTTGCTCTGAACGAAACCTACATATCTCCCTTATTATAAAAGATCTTTTTTACTCAGAACATGGTCTTGTTACCTCTCAGAAAATAGCCTTAAATGGATACTCTTTTATTTCTATGTAATAGGATCATGGACTTAAATAAATAGTACAACTTTTTATTTAGCGAGTATATTCTTAAGATTATGATGATACATACACATATATATTCGGTACAAAGATTAAATTCTTTCTCTCTCGAAAAAATATAGTCTTTCACTCGATGCATACAAAAAATATCTTTCTCTAAAGTCTTATATATAGTTTTTTTTTTTTTCAGTCTTGGGTAAACACGTACAGTCCATCCAATTTGTAAGGTAGCAACTCTCTCACTAAGCCCACGCGGTATGCTATACCTCCTCACATGACTGCTGAATAGTTTGCCTAGGCTACGCCCGAGGCCGGATTTAGAGAAAGCCTTAAGTCCTAAAAATATTTCTTACCTGTAGGGAAGAAGTGATGAGAGAGGGGTTATGTCTTTTTGCGTTGTTCAAATGGTTTGATCTATTAAATTAGTTTTACTTTTTTTGTTCCCTTCTTAATAAAATCAATTATTTGTTATATACTTAGTTAATTAATTATGTTTGGTCTCATTAATATATGGGCTGGCTTTTTTTTTAGCTGTTAAATATTTAACCATGCCACACATTATTTTCACAGCAGTAATACCCATATTTATTGGTTTTACATGGTAATATAAAACAGGTCTCCACCTTTTCAGAATCTTAATTACTGTGAATAGATAATCATGAATTTATTAATGATTAATTATTATATTCCGCACATGTAGTTCAAATAACAAATTAAATCTAAAAGATTTTTACTTTACTTTTAAGACTTAGATTTAAAATTTATATAATTTAAGGGTCCCGATCCTGATTTTAAATGTTTAATATTATTTCCAGGTAGACAAAAAAAAGAAAGATTTGATAACATATTATCCATTGGTAATATTTTAGTTATTAAAGTGAATTTATTTGTTACTTAAACGTTATTATGACTGTCTATAACTTTGTGGGACCATAGTTCGATTCCATACTTTATTTAATGTTACCATAACGGCCACAATATAACTATTGGATAACAGTTTTGATAAATATTTTAATTGAGATAAATTGTAGTTTAGTAAGATTTACGATGATGAACATTTTTTAATAAATTTCATATTTAACTTTATTTTTCCAATATGTTTTCTTACTAAAACAATCATGGAAATCCAAATAATTAAACTGACCATGTCATAGGCAAGTATTAATATAATATAAGAGAAAGGAAAATTAAATAATTAAAAAGCAAGAAGAAGTATTGTATTTGGTTTACGAGCGTAAAAACAATTTACATGATATCAATGCTTTTTTTAATGTTTGGAATGTAGATATCTTTAAGTAAAAAAATATTGTAGCTCTGTACTGTTTTTAAAAATGTATGGTTGTTGGCAAAGATATATGGAACTGCATAATCGATTGTGGTGCATTTATTTATATTCACTCGGATGTCAGCTAAGGGAGGATTTAGCATACATAGTCAGGGTTTGAGTTTCCATGAAAGAAACGGTCCGATTTATTTATATCTTTAACTTAGGAACTCGAACCACTTAACCAATTGTGATGCTGTTTTTACTTTTGTACTGACCCAATATTCAGACAGGTTTTAGCATTATGTGTGTATAATAAGGTGTTTGGGTGTGAGTCACGGTAAAGAACCATCCGATTGTTTGTATACATTTATTGAACCACATAATTACTGTGATGTAATTTTTATTATTCTGTAGAGTATTTATACAAGCATATTTGAGTATAGTAATTATAATCGCGTGTTTTTGTGTGAGTCCCTGTGAAGTGTCAGCCAGATATATATATATATATATATATATATATATATATATATATAATATTGTGAACGCCACACTTTTCACTGTCATGCCTAGCTGAACATCACCGGGTGACAAACTACAACGCCACGCATTCAACTTCTACTAGATCTCGGTTTAAAATCGACTCCGCTACCACCGATCCCATTTACTACACCTTGCTACAAATTGGCAAATTACGTCATCGCTTGTCAGGATACCACTTCACCTGGGACTCTATGTCCAATCTTATTTATATATAAAATCTAATATTGAATGGGTGAAATTCTTATAGATATAAATAACTGCACTTCAATAGGATAGAATTAACTTTAATATTAGGTAACAAAATAAATCATGTTGGAACTTCTTCGGGAATCACTCCAAAGCCCCTGATGTATCATGCTAAAAGATGCCTGGATTAATATCCTACCAAAAAGAAAAACTACATCGCAATCTGTTAACTGGTTTAATATATATATATATATATATATTATAACCAGTTAACAGATTGCGATGTAGTTTTTCTTTTTGGTAGGATATTAATCCAGGCATCTTTTAGCATGATACATCAGGGGCTTTGGAGTGATTCCCGAAGAAGTTCCAACATGATTTATTTTGTTACCTAATATTAAAGTTAATTCTATCCTATTGAAGTGCAGTTATTTATATCTATAAGAATTTCACCCATTCAATATTAGATTTTTATATAAATAAGATTGGACATAGAGTCCCAGGTGAAGTGGTATCCTGACAAGCGATGACGTAATTTGCCAATTTGTAGCAAGGTGTAGTAAATGGGATCGGTGGTAGCGGAGTCGATTTTAAACCGAGATCTAGTAGAAGTTGAATGCGTGGCGTTGTAGTTTGTCACCCGGTGATGTTCAGCTAGGCATGACAGTGAAAAGTGTGGCGTTCACAATATTATGAGGATGATAGAAATATTTTTATTTGAATGATCGTATTTTTAAAACCAACTATATCTTAAACAATATTGACAATATCCAAGTAAAGATGAAGAGAAATATTATATTCTTTGTTCATATGTCATTGGTCTTCAGTTATCCAAGTGTTATAACTTTTCAATGCCAAACAAGAATTATAACATTATAGTAACTTCAAATCTGATTGTTGGAAGTTTCGTAGATGGTAATGAAAACTAATATATACTCAATCCAAAAATATCCAAAAAAACATAGACACTCTATTCTATTGCAATTACCGTACTACAACAAAATGGATAATATATTTATATATTAAACATAATATACAACCACGACTTACTACCCGTCTGGGCTATACGCATATTAATACTCTCGTGAATTACGTTAAATGAGTTTGAATTGAATGTGGATGTATCCATATAAACACCGAGAAAAAGTTCGAAACAATTTAGGAATAAACACCCTCAATAGATTCGGCTGAGAGTTATGCCCAAATTTCCCCATCATCGACAAACTGGACTAGAATTGTATGATAGTTAAACACATGGAATGTGATTATTTTACCAACTAATCGGTTATTTGCGTTTATATATTTGTTATTTTATAAAACAGAAGTGTATCTTTATTGAGCCCAAAGGTTGGCTCCAATTGGGTGGTCTGTATTAGAAGACCTTAACCCTCAATATCCATTTTCCTAATCCCATAAATTACATTGTAGTGAGCAAAAGTGTGTTCATAACAAGGACATATTTAATAGCAAGGGGGTGCTAACAAATTACTAGTAAATAATTATCGTCACCCATATCCCGCCCGTGACAGTAAATATGTAAGAATTTATTGATGTATGCCTACCTTAATTTCTTGGTAGGCTTTTAACGTGAAAAAAGTTATTTTAAAACCGTATATTTTTTTAAAAAAGCTTCCGCTTAACCATTTTCACATAGTTATTGGCTCATTACTATAGCATATAACACTATAAATATGCGTATTCCTTTTTTCAAGGAAGCAATATATTAATATGTAAGTTTAGATAATTCCGCATTATGTTGTTCCAGAACCAGATAATATGTATATATATATAATTATATATATGATTACATATATATAATTATATATGTGTATTATATATATAATTGTATATGTATATATATTTATATATATATAATTATATATTAATATATATAAATATATATTAATATATATATATTAATATATATATATATATATATATATATATATATATATATATATATAATATATATATTAATATATATAAATATATAATTATATATATATATTAATATAATATATATATATACTTATATGTAAATGTAATTATACATATAATTTTACATTATTATATATTTATATAAAATATATATAGTTGTATATTAATATATGTATAATTATATATTTATATATAAAATATATATAATTATATATTTATATATGTATAATTATATATTTATATATGTATAAATATATATTAATATATAATTGTATATTAATATATGTATAATTATATATTAATATGTAATTATATATGTATATATATTTTAGTGCTGCACCGCACCCATTTGAGTTTTAGGCCTGTATTCTATTTATTCTAATTTTTTAATGCTGAGGAAGGCTGAATTTACAGGGTGTGCCCACATTTGCGTGGAGGGAGAGTTTAAAACCATTTGGGGAAAAACACTCTCAGTGAACCTGACCGGGATTGAACCCGGATCTTACCGTCATTGTTATTCTAGTCTATTGCTAGAGTAGCGTCTTAGAACATGTGCCCAGGGAAGAGGCTGAATCCAGTTATAAGTATATAGTCTTCTTATTAAATGATATTTTTTTTAGTTGGTTTTTTTTGGCCTTCGTGTCAGTGCTTATTGGTTGTTGTTATGAAATGCTTAAAGCGAACCTATCTTGCCCGTCGTTTAATAGGCCACCCTGGCCTGCCTTCACCAAACACACTATATGCATTGTCCTCTCCAGCCGTGCGCTGTTGATAGTGTAGAGTTTATTAATTCAATTGGATGTTACAGGCTAGGCTTCTAGAGTCAAGGAGGTATTAAAAAAGAGCATTATCAAGGAGGGTCGAATTAAGGAGTGTCAATAAGGGAGGGTCTTATATGAAGAAGTGTGAGGAAGACAACATGTAAAGTAGCTTGGATGCTAAGTTTAATAAGTCTGATTTTTTTGGGTCCTGTTACAAGGAAGTCAGGGCTTGAATCCTGATTGGGTTTTGTTAGTTGGTATTTATTAAGTGGTTTCTCATGCTCTTTCCATATAAATTAGTTATATTTCTTCTAACATTCCTCCTTCCTCCTCTTTATTCATTATTGAACGAGTAATAGGGCGAGGAGGACTAAGAAACCTGGGTGTTATTTGCACCTATGGGAAAATGGAAAAAGTTGTCAGTCTTGTGTATTCCAGTTTATCATGGCGTGGAGGATAAGGTTCAAATCTTCTGTTAAAATGTTTGCACATGAAATACCTCATTACTTTGAAAATAATTATTTATCAATCTGATTTATCTATATACTGGTTAGTATCTGACCATTCTTTCATTGCCAGTTTTTGTTTATTCTAATACGGTCCTTGAAAATTACGTTTTTATTAGACTTAATCATAGCCTGTTATTTTATTCTATAAATTAAAAAATTTAGCAGCGTAGTTTTAATAGTCACATATAAAAAAAAGTATTAAAGTGAATATTATGGATAACGTCTCTAAATAAAAATATTTTCACCAAGTTGAATGAATTTTCGACTGCTATTTAGTTTTCTTTGTGACTGTATATATTATTAGCATTATTACCACCACGTCTTACTAACCGTTCGTGTTGAATACACTTACGCTAATGAGTAATGGTAGGGTGATTGTGAGAAGAAATGGAGGACCTACAGTTTAACGTGGGATCTGAACCACGATGAAGGCCTGGCACTCCCCACATTCAC
>JBCFYV010001724.1:0-2500 GCA_039000515.1 Timema cristinae
TTACCCCTAGACTACCAGGTCACCTAAGTTGGGGTGGAAGGGGGCGTGATAGAAGACCATTATTTTTGCAGTTTTTATAGCAAAACTTTTTTTTGGTGCAAATAAATAAAATATTGCTCCAATAGAAACATAGAATTTAATTTAATTCACATGATAACTTCAAAATTTCTTGAATATCTAACAAGGATGTCCTGGAATTTATTGACAACTTTTCTCTTCATTTAAATAGTTTGTTAGATAATGCCGCTATGGTCATGACAGATATTCAACAACAATTGATATAACCATGTGAAGACAATTAAATTCTGTGTTTCTACTCAAGCAATATTTTATTCATTTTGGCCGACACATATTTTTAAAAATAAAAATTTCAAAAAACACTGACCTTATATCGAGTCCCTTTCCCTACCACCTCTACGTACTATTTCCCCACTCATCCCTTCCCTTGTTCTCACTCGTGTAAATATGATGTTTACAAAACAATCCAAGCCTCCGACGGAGGTCAGTGACAATATATAAATTAATATGATACCCTGCTGAGAGGGTTCTGATATATTTAAAGCTAATGGGAAATAAATTGCGAAGAGTAAATTAAACAAATGTTTTAGATAAGAGGTTTGTATTATGTTAATTATTTAATTTCTATACATTTAATTATTATAATTATAACTAATATTTGAGTGTTTATTACAGCAAAAACACTAACGACCAAACCTAAAAAAACCTAACCTTCAATTACTAAGGCGAGGAAGGTTGAATATAATAAGTGGCAGAAATACATGATTTTAATGAAGGGGTAACTAAGGAAGACCAGGCCACCACCGTGGTTCGGATTCCACGTTAAACTGTAGGTCCTTCATTTCATCTCACAATCACCCTACCATTACATATTAGCGTAAGTGCGTATAACCCGAACGGGTAGTAAGACGCGGTGCTAATAATAATAATAATAATAATAATAATAATAATAATAATAATAACTAAGGAAGAGATTACCTCAACTGAATTTATTTTATACCCTTAATGTTTGTAGGGGTCATTAACGCCTTGCTGTTAGGACACACACAAAAACAAGAGTTCAGACCATTAATTTCCTTATTTACCAAAATTCTTGTCATAAATTTTATCTTCTTTGACAGTATCTCTTTAAATAAATCGGCTTATTAGTATGAAATATTTGGACTTATTAGTAATACCACCATGGTAAAATATAAACAACAATTTGACTACCAACACGTTGAAAAGGGGGCTTTAATAGTCGAATGGTATAAGACGTCACTCCTAGAATAAACTGGACTGTCAATGACGGGGGTATCGGTCTTAAATTCATTTAGGGTATATTCCTTAATGGTTTTTCACCCTCCCTCCACAAGACTATTGTTTACATCACACTCTTTATCTATGAATCCGCCACATGCTTATTGTTTACATATCAATGTTTATCTATCAACTCATCACATGTTTATTGTTTGCATATCACTGTTTATCAACTCACCACATATATATTGCTTACATACCACTGTTTATCCATCAATTCGTCACAGGTTTATTTTTTAAATCCCACTGTTTATCTATCAACTCACCACAAGACTATTGTTTACATCACACTTTATCTATGAATTCGCCACATGTTTATTGTTTACATATCACTGTTTATAAACTCACCACATGTATATTGTTTACATCACACTGTTAATCTGTCAACTCATCACATGTCATTACGAGTCAGATAATCAACTACTCGATCCACAACTCTCGTACCACAAGGTCATGTCATCCATGCCTGTTATGTCATCGCAATGATTTATCACAGTTATCGTGGGACGAGCTAACCTAACCCAACTTAATCCAATATTAACCGATTAGAGTTTTCAGACCATGTCTTAGACTATTATGTTGAAGAGAATGGGAATTTTCCACCTAAAATTCAAGCCAGTAATTAAAAAGAACGTTCCTGTACAAGGTTCTAAAATAAATGTATCATATTTTCATTTGATATTTCTGATATACCTCTATTTTTCTCTAAAAATTGAGTGTGAGGAGTTAATGGGATCTCTATATAGTCGAGTGTGGCCAGACGATAACTGTGGCAAGTCAATGATTGCCGGTTATGAGTCATATTTATGACCGGCTATAAAATATAGAACTCTAAAACACTTTGGGGAGTGTTGGGGGAAAGGGAAGAGACTACTGACCAGTAGGATAACCTTTCAACTGAACTATTATATATTGACAAAACCCTTCTTATCAAAACCAACTTTGACACGAGCTTTATTATAAGCTGTGACCCCGCCACCACCCCGTACACCCTCTCCCGACTTTGTGAAGGGTCGTTGTCAGTCAACAGGAATTCTTGATCTCCTTAGAAGATTTTAGGATCCTTACGAGTAATACTGTAAAAAGTTTAAAGAAAAAGGACTTTAAATTTTTAATTTCTTTTCTTAGCACCACGTTTTTTTTACTATCCGTTTGGGTTATACGCGTATGCAATAATTACGCT
>JBCFYV010001724.1:7500-42050 GCA_039000515.1 Timema cristinae
TATGTATGTATGTATGTGTGTATGTATGTATGTATGTATGTACGTATGTATGTATGTATGTATGTATGTATGTATGCGTGTGTGTGTGTGTGTATGTATGTATGTATGTATGTATGCGTGTGTGTGTGTATGTATGTATGTATGTATGTATGTATGTATGTATGTATGTATGTAGTATGTATGTATGTATGTATGTATGTATGTATGTATGTATGTATGTATGTATGTAGGCATGTGTGTATGTATGTATGTATGTATGTATGTATGTATGTATGTATGTATGTATTTATCCTCCAACGTCAAATCACCAGATGTCGGTGCGGTCGTCATGAACTATTAGTTTCTCAGTGCGTTTTTCCTCTCCGAGCGACGCATATGAGCGGTTAATTTATGTCTGTTAATTTGTATCACGTGTTTATAAATAACACCACGTATCGTTGCACGAAGTTTTTGTTATCGGGCTTCACATCCAACGGGACACGTTGTATTTGCCCCGGACGTCCTTGTTTCAGATCTTGACCGGTTTAGTACTCGACCTGATCGTCCTTGATTCCTGTACATTAGTTAAAAAATGGGCGTAATATTACTTTATTTTTGGCGCCAGGTAGCTATGATCCCACCAAAGTTATTATGCATTAATAATATTGCCTATTAATTTATGAGGTTATAGGCCTATCACATCAAAATTAATAATATTTTTCCAAACCCTTCCTTCACCTCTAACAAGACATCTTGTGAATGTGGGGGATGCCAGGCCTCCCCCGTGGTTCGGATTCCACGTTAAACTGTAGGTCCTTCATTTCATCTCACAATCACCCTACCATTACACATTTAGCGTAATTGCGTATAACCCGTACGGGTAGTAAGACGCGGTGCTAGTAATCATAATAATAATAATAATAATAATAATAATAATAATAATAATAATAATAATAATAAACAACATTATTAATTTTAGTTAGTTTTATTTTACTCGTGGTTGATATATTGTGATTTAATAATTCCTTATTATGATACATTTATTTATTCACACTAAAATCCAGTAAGAGGGATTATATCCCTACCAAACTGTTTAACTAACAAAAAGCAAGTGCTTCCTACAAGTCCATTTTAGTTTATGGCTTGACCACGATTGTTCCTCCTATGAGTCGCGAGGTCTCCTGATACCTTTGGTGGTGCCAAAGAAGGGTCTACACCATTTGGACAAATTGCTCTTCCTAGAACGAAATAGGCCAAGACCGCTTTCTTAACCCTAAAAAAAAAAAACTACTCTTTTGGGTTGAAGAAATCTTAAGATTGAACTGTTTTCAACTGCTAATTTTTATATAAGGGTCGTAAATATTATAAAACACAAATGGTATTATAACCCTGGTTTGTGAAAGTGGGAAAAAGTGAAGCCAAATACATCTTTCTGAAAACCGTGAACTATAAATTCTGTAAAATTTATCATGATATCTGTTACGTTTCAAGCTTGACATTTTTGTGCACGTTACTCCCGATGTGGGTTTGAGGTAATAGTCATGATCTGAGAAGTGGTCTATTATTAGACTTAGTGACCAGACTACGCGACTCCAGAGATGTTAATCTAAAGAATAAAGATCCAATGATCTCGCTGGAGACGCAACTGGATCACCTGGGCCCATCCGACATTTACTGTACAAAAGTGTCGTTTGAGAAATAAAGTCACTTTCCTACCGAGATTGAGGTGTCTTGCAGCAGTCACATTATCACATTTCAAACATCTGTAGATGGGCAACCGTTTCAAATAGGATTTATGTTCTATTACATGCTTAATCTAAGAGATAGGATATGTGAGGATGATTTAAAAGAAACTACAATTTGGGAAACCACCTTCACTACAGGCGACTGAAAACCACAGTTGATCCATCCTATTGCGATTATGACGCCATTAAGGACCTTGCCTGCCTGTGACATCACGGAAGGTCAAGTAAGAATTTCTAATGTTAGTGAATTTACATTTTATTCAGCGGGTTTTAAAAATATGACGTTGAAACAAAAACCACAAATTCTTAAATAATTCTAAAAATTATCTTATATTGTCACCGAATTATTATTATTATTATTATTATTATTATTATTATTCACTTTAAGTAGTTTTTATAAACGTATTTTTTTTTGTGTAAATTATCTACAACTCAGGCTATTTCACTTTGTCACTAAAATGTCCTGTAGGAATCTCCCTCCCAGGATGTAGACTAATAATGTCCGTGGTAGCAAATGTCCTTCTAGAATAGGGATCTAGAAAAAGGAAAAATTAAAAAGCAAGTAAATGATTTAAAATTGCAGATAGTATAGTTACTGTGTAAGCTCGTCAGAGGAAGAGGGGAAATGTTATCAGCAGATAAACAAGAAGCCTCACCGGTTGAGCTGTTCGTTTTCTTCCCTCTCTTTCTATTTCGTGTGTTGGTGTCTAAGTGTGATAGTGCTAAGTCTGCTTAGTTGCATCAAGTCAAGATGCAACCTGATTTGCAAAATAGCTTTGAAATTTACAAATAATCAACGTCATTTTTCTTCTTAACACTGGCGTGGGCTGCAAAGAAGCCCCTGTAGTTAATACTAAATAGATAATAGAAGTACGGCGACATAAAAAGCAAAGAATAAAATCACTTGTATCGATTAGCAAACGGTCTAAGCATCAAGTGCGTCTTGTCGTGTTTTTCGGTCACTTGATGGCTGGATTAGAATACCGGCCGGACAAACTGAGGGTGTTTTTCCAACAATGTTCTCTCTTCCTTCCTACACGCAGATTCTATATTCCTCATTACTACCTCATTAGTGTGTAACCAAATGCGTTCAGCCCGGAGGGTTTTAAGACGCGGAGTAAAAAACTACAACAAACTTCACAAATTATTGTATCTACTCCGTAAAGTGAAGAAGAAGAGGAATACAGGACTGTTATTACTCAAGGTCACATACAAATAATAGAAACATATTCTCAACCTTACGAGCTTCGCTAGTGTCACTGCAGGGTGATGATAGGACTAACCGCAGCGATCCTAGTGTTGAAGGACTCAAGCTGCCAAAAGAAGCGCAAACATTTTAACCTAGAGTTGGAGTATCTGGGTATATTATCTGTCTGTGCTCAAGGTGTATTAACCCCCGTGCACGGTCGTCTTGGAGTTTTTTTTTTAAATTTGGTGTGAGTAGTATTTACTTACATACTTGGAACCTAATTAAGGATTGACAAAAAAAAAAAAAAGTAGGACACAAATGAACCAAATTGACAATCATCGTAAAGAAGACGAAATAAACAACAAAAATATTCCCAGTACAGGATTTTCAGGCTAGGAGCGGATTGACCGATCGAACCAAAACAAAAAATACAACCATCTCAGGATGTCAAAGAAAATTATGTAAATGACGTATGTAGGAAAAAAACCGCAAGAGAGGCGAGGAAAGAGATGGGAGGAGAGATGGTAGTGTTCAAGTGAGAGGAGAAGAATGGAAGCAAGTAAAAGATAAAGGTTGGTAGATGAATAGAGGAAGAGGGAGGCAATTTACTAAACTGGCCCGGCTACAGACTGGAAACAGTTGATGATGATAATGATGATGATGACAACCATCTCAACTCGACTGTCTTACTACAGACTACAGGAAACGGAACTAAGATTCCACGCTTGTGTCAAACATTTTCACTAAATTAAAGTGAGAACCAAGGTAACAAAAGTTTTTTTTAGTTGCATTATTTTTTTTTTCAAAAATAAATAAAATTTTGTTTCAATAATATATTTTTAGTTTAATATAACTTCAGCGGCCAAATGGTTTAAGGCATCACGCTCGTGTTAGGGTGGCCTACTGATGACGGGGAGATTTGTGTTCAAATCCTGTTCGGGTCTACTTAGGAAGGTTTTTACTAGTTGGTTTTCCACTCTTCTTCCACACAAATGTGGGTAGATTACCTCTAAAACAGTTAATTCCTTATCCAAACCCCATTAGAGTAATTATCATATATGCATATAACCTGAACAGGTAGTAAGACGTGGTGATAAAAAAAACTAGTTCAATTTTCTACAAATATTCTCGACAATTCATGAATATAAGTTATGTCACGAATATAGAGGAATTTAATCAGGACTATTTTAAGCTAAGAGAAAATGTCTTGTTCAAATTCTGTGTCCATAACTAATACCGAACAACTGTTGATATTACCACGTATAGAAAATTAAACTAGCTAAATATATACACCTAAGCAATATTTGATTTATTTTTACCAAAATGTGTTATTGCTATAAAAACTGCAAACATTAGGACTTTAACTATACCTTTTCCTTCCACCCTAATTCAACCGTGTGACCAACTATTCCAGCGTCAAACATGGGTCATTAAGAAACCAGACTCGATCTGTGCGTGTTGTGTCATTAGTGAGTTCCTGTAATTACACTTGGATAAGTGTCATGTATATGCTACGGGTGAATTCCGAGCTTGGATAATGTTGACATTATCCAAAATACGTAAGAAATTCTTGAATATGTTTTTGTTATTCAGATAATATTGATATTATCCACTCAAACTTGAATAATACCCAATTCTATGGTTGGGGTTAGGTTAGTTATGTTAGGCTAGGTTATGTTATGTTATGTTAGTTTAGGCTAGGTTTGGTTATGTTAGGTGAGCTTAGTTAAGGTTTGGTGAGTTTTAGCTAGGTTAGTGGAAAATAAAGCATCAAAATCGGGTTCCGGATCAAAATAACGTTCCAAAATGTAATCCTTATTGAAACGTACTTAGTTTTACAAATAGTATTCAATGTTATCCAAGTCTTACTGGATAGTGCCAAAATGAGATAAACTACTTCCTATTTCAGACTCTCTGTACAGCACTTAGATAATGTTGACATCTCCCTGCTAATATCAACAATATACAAATTTAGCACACGCCACCCATAACATGGGGACAGCTAGGAACAGTTACCATGTATCCATTTGCCAAAACATATGATCTTAAAGAACATTTGTTGAGTTTTTGTTAAAATTTTTCATCAAAACTTTCACAACAAACACTTTTCTAAAGAGAGCTTCCAAAGTCCCACGTTCTCTTAATACATTGAGATGTTGAACCAGCTGAAACAAAGGTAATCATACAAACCTTCTTTGGTTGTGTTTATGTGCTGTGTACAAAATAAAAACTTTTATTGTTGAAATTAATATTTTATATGGTTCTTCCTAAGTTATAAAAATAAATAGTGCGGAACTCCACACGGAATTTCTCACTCCACTGTTTAAAAATTGAGATATTTACTCCAAAAAATAAATTTAGACCAATAAAAAGGGTAAATATTGAATATTGAGTCTTAAATAATAGAGATAGGTCATTGTTGTACAAATATTTCCCCAAAGAGGTTAAAGAAAAAAGAGCATACACTTTATGAAAGACTTACTTATATACTTACTCTATGGAATTAGAGAATTATTGCGTTAAAACTTGAGTAGTATCTCTCTACAACTAAAGCTCACAAACTTTTTTATATAGATATATTCCAAATAAAAGTTTTTTATATTTAACAGTACTACAATTTTGCAATGATAAGTTATTTATCTTAAATAGTGGTGGAGATAAAGGAAATTTCCGCTTATGTAAGGTACACTAATAGTTATTTTCATAGGAAAATGAAAATAGACATTTTGTGTATGATCTTAATCAACGCATAGATACGAATTATAACTAAAACCGTAGAGCAGATTTTGTGAAAATTAATTTGTTCTCTTTTCGCCCTTTATTAAATTTCTCTTAATTTTAGGGTTAAACAGACACACAGACAGACGGCATTGAAAAAAAAAACACTTTTTTAGAGTTCAGGAGGTTATGAAACGTCGACATCCATCAACATTTCTGGTTAGTTTTTTTGGCGTTCACAATAATTTACTTTAGTTTTAGAAAAGTTAAATATATATATATATATATTTGCGTTTAGCTTGAAAGTTATTGGTTTTATAAAAATATGTTTCAAATAATATATTTGTATTATAAATAGATTTGCAATGATAAGTAATTTCATATCTCAAATAGTTTCAGAGATATGTAAAAAAAAAAAAGAGAATTTACGCATCTCACCGGAACCCTTGAAGTTATTTTGCCCAAAAAAATGAGGGTTTGTTTATAATACTTATCAATGATAAGAAATTAAATTTGATCAAAATCGTTTCAGCCGATTTTGAGATAATAGATTCCCTCCCCTTCTTTCACCCTTCAGTAAACTTCCCTTAATTTTATGGTTAGATAGCCAATTCCAAAATTCCCTTGGGGAAACCTTATGAAAATCCTAGATACCAAGTTTTAGCCAAATCGACAAAATAGTTTAGGCACTAGTTCGAGCTACATACATACAGACAGTGTAACGTTCTGGATTTACGTTACCGCGAGGGGCGCCTATTGAAGAATTATGATTAATACACTTTTCATTTTGACATGTTTTTTATTGCTGAATCAGTTTAATTAATGCGAAAATAGATCATGTCGAACTATACGCGGGCTAGCGCGGACAGGTGTTGCTAGACGCCAAGTGAGTTCTGGACACCAACTCCCAACTGACAACTCCCAACTCCCAACTGACCACACTGCCTTTATGTTGCACCATCCCTTGTATATATTCCTTGGTCATGGAAGCTTCGAGAAGGTTTAGTTTAGAAAAACAAAATACAAGACAAAAACATCTCTGTGTCACTCGAAGCTTCGAGAGCCGGAAAAAGACTCAAGTTACATTTTAAAATCTCTCTTCGAACCATCGAGAAGAGGAAGTTATTATTTGAAAAATATATATTGTCAAACTGACTTGGCTGGTGTCACGTGCGTGACGTCACTGTTCAGTGGCTTTTGCCTTCTTAGAAGAAGAAGTGCTTTAGGCGCCATTTAATATACTACATAATTTAAATGAAATAAGATATGTTTATAAAATTAGGACGATATTCTTGTCAATGCTTTCACATACTTTTCAGGGGCAAATCAATTACATTACAATACCCCCCAAAGTGTATCTGAAAGTAGAGACCTAGTCGTATACTTTTTGATACGCTTTGCTAAAAAAAAAAAAAGACGAGAAAAGACGACATGATCATTTTTCGCACACCCTGTATAAAATTTCACAAATAACAATATTTTGAAACATCCTGTATAACATTTCACAAATTAGATAAATTCCAATAATTTGGAACACTCTGTATAATGTTGTTCTTGAATGATATTTGAAGTGGTGTTCTCCGACTGTAAGTTTACATGAATTATATATATATTGAAGTTATATAAAGCAAACATTAAAATATAAAATGTTAATCAAAAAGTTGAAATTAGATAAATCAAATATCAAGATATAAAATTGTTAAGTATAATTACAATTAATTGAAATAAAATAATATAAGTTTATTATATTAACATTTGAATTTAATATAAAAATATAAATTTAATCATTACTAATGAAAATTTTTTATTTAAAAAAAAACAAAATTCGTTGCTATTACGTCCTTAAGATTGATTAAAATACATTAAACTTGTTAATAAAAAAAAATTGAATATAATTGTCACTAATCAAAGTGTCTTTTAATCATTTATTGGTTTAAACACTTCGTTGCACTTTTTATTCATTTCAATGATCCTTCACGGATCCACTTTTACTATTATTATATTAACATACTTAACAAACACTCTTAATGCTACACATACCCTTAAAAACCTGACGGCCAAATTCGCTATATGAGCCACTATTATACTCTTAAAAGCCTGACGGCCAAATTCGCTATATGAGCCATCACTTAAAATACATTTACTGAATAATTAGCTTAAAAACACAAAAAAGGATAATTCACAAAATAAACTTAATTTCTTAAAAGATAATATAATTACATTGTTTCGGACAGAGAAAGGATAATAACAGAACATCTGAATCACCTTACCAAAATCTTTATTTATGAGAATACCTAGTCTTAAAACAAATTTAAAATATTTGAAATATATAGACGATAATCTTGGAATCATAAAATATTTAAAATTATTTTTTCCCCTTCTTAATTGAATAATGAATTTTTCATTAGTGAAAAAATCTTTAACTGCATCTTTCTCTATTGATTACAATCTTTTGACTATTGCCTATTTGCCTTAGGCACTTAAAAAAATAAAATTATAATAACATCTTTTATAGTAGCCTAATTAGGTCTAACATCCTAATTAGCTCTCATCCTTGTTAATACATTAGCATTATTTGTTATATCACGTAATCACAGAATATCCTTTTAAACTTATTCACAATCTCCTCAATATCTTTAAATTTTAATCCAGAATTAACCATTGGATATTTATCGCATATTATTTAGTGGAAAACTTAGGCCACTGCCACATTTATTAGAACTGACTTTTTGCTGCGTTGTGCTAGCTCTATGTTTGTGAATACCTGCTACCTGAAATTCGGTGATCCCTTTTGACTCACCACTTATAAAAAAAATGAAATTATTCATCATGGCTTATTACATCTAAGTCCATGGCTTAATACACCTCAACTTCCTCACTCAATTCTCCTCAACGCTGCTAGATGCCCTCGGGCCATCCTTAAACTCATAACGACGATTAATTAATCTAGATCATGGCTTGCCCATAGCTAAGACCATATCTGAAAAAACCTCAACTCCACTTTCTCAACCTATATACCTCAATGAAAAGACCTCAACTCCACTATCTGAAAAAATGCTTTTAAACAAGACTACTCGCCTCTTATTTCCACTCACCTTAACATACTGTAATAAGCACTCAAGTGCATATCTAAATTAATTTCTCTAGATATCTTAGATCATTCTCTTCAGCTTATCAGCCTACTCTGTGATTTCTTTAATATCTGAATCAAAATCGTTGAATTTATTGCAATTGAATTAAAACAACCCCCACCTAAATATTAAAATCCTTATCTTGATTATAAAAAAATGCATCATTGATGAAATAATATATTTATTCAGATTTCCAAGATTGTCTATTAATTAATAAAACTTCCTAACTTTCCTCTTAAATTGAAATTATAAATTTTTTAAACTCAAAATTGCCCTGTTAGCCTAATTTTTATTCAAATTACTACCTAAAGAATAGTTTACAATTAACAAAAATTATGACCTACTCTTAGAATATACTTAGATCCTAATCTCTCCTCGCGTGTTTTAAGGGTTCCACGCACCTCCAGCTGACAAACTTATCCAAGCCCTCACCTATCCTTCTATCCGATGTTATCCCTTGCATGCTTCTAAGGGTCCATGCCCCCTCCTTATCTGTTCTCCTATTTTGATTTATACAACTTTCTAAAATTATGCTAAGTCCAAATGTTATTAATCTAAATTGATAAGAATTTATATTTTTATACTTATAGATTTTATACTTAATGTACCGGGTTTGACTCTGACTTATTGCACTAAAAAAAATAAAAATAAGTGATTTTATCTTTCGTGGCCAAAGTCAGTTTGTGTTGTCTTATTTTTTTAAAAAAAAAATGTTTTCAGACTGTTGTTTTGCGTTGTAGAAATGACAATAGATGACCACCTGTATTAAGTGCGATGTAGGAATGACAATGTCGTTGAAAGACAAGTATAGAACCGAGTTACACGTCAATAAGGACCCCCTCTCATTTTGACAAAAGAAATATTAGTTGTACCCTTTTCAAAAAAAAAGATTTGTGTCACTTTTCGTTTTTGGTCGTTTATGGTTTCTTTACAATTTATATTTTGAGGTGTGTCACCCTCCTTACTTAAAATAACACGCAGTTGCAAGGTTGTAGAATTGGTGTTACTGTTGCTTGTTTTTATTACAAAGTACGCAGTATATTTTAACCACTGCGTATCTCCTCAGAAAGAGGTGACTCCTTCAACATGTATTTTTGCTAGTTATTGTGCTACAGGTCCAGGTTCGAACTCTTGCATAGTCATTTTACTATTTAATCATGTAAATACAATCCTGTTCCTATCCTTTATAATTAATGTAGCTTAAAAAATGTTTAGATATCTGTCTTGCTATAATAGGGTTTTAATTCTGTAACATTAAAAACACCTCTAATCTTAAGAGTCTCAGGGTCTTGAATTAAGTATACATTTTGACCTATTTGATATCTTACCTGATATGGTCCTTCATATAGTAAAAATAACTTCTTTACTTCCTTATTCAAAGCTGATGATAACTGATGATTTTTTACAAGAACTAACTGGCCATTTGCGTATTCAATAGGTTTAAGAATCTTTTTATCATGGTACCGGGTTCGTTTCTCTGCTGTATCTTTTAATCTTTTTACTGCAAGATGTAATTTAGTTTGATGATCTTTTTCTAACCTTTGTGGAAAACTGAAGAGTTTCTCGAGGTTTCTAACTGGTCTATTTCCCATCATTAATTCTTGAGGTGTGTAACCTGTGCTTTCATGAGTTATTGAATTTAGACAAATTTCTATTCTTTCTACATAATTTGCCCATGAAGCATGATTATCATGACAAAATAACCTTAAAAACCTACCTATCTCTCTGTTAACTCTTTCTACACTATTGCTTTGGGGATGATATACAGAAGTATATTTTACAATAATTTTGTTATCTGTTAGAGTTGACCTCCATTTTATGCTTGTGAACTGTGTTCCATGATCAGAAACAATAGTATGGGGAATACCTACATCTTTTACATAGTATTTTATTATCTTATTTGTAACTGCATTGGCAGTCGCTCTCCTCATTGTATATAATTTAACATATTTAGTGCAAATATCTAAAACAGCAAATATATACTGTACACCTCTAATACTAGAAGGTAGTGGTCCATATATATCGACAAAAACTAATTGTAACGGTTGGTCAGCTAATACATTCTTCATTAAGCCCTCATACTTTACATTAGGGATTTTGGTTTTTTGACATATGTCACACTGTCTTAATACTTTTGCTATAGTTCTGTTCATCTTGGGAAAATTACATGATTCTCTTAAAATATTATAACATTTTTTTACCCCTACATGAGCGTACTGTTGATGGCAATTCTCTATTACAGTTATTATTAATTCTGTGGGAATACAAATAGTCCAAATTTTATCTATGGAGGTTTTTTTGAAAAGTAAATTATTATAAATTTGATAGTTATTTGCAATTTCTAATTTGGGTTCTGACTGTTCTAATTCTGTAAACACCTTGTTTAGTTTTTTATCCTGTCTTTGACATAATGGTAATTCCTTTTTTATTTTATTTTCTATTTCATTAATAGGTTTTCTTTTATGTACTAAAACTCTAAATTCCCTATCGATGGTACCTTCTACTGTGCCTTCAGGTGGATAGCGTGACAAGGTATCTGCTATTACTTGGTCTTTTCCTGCTATATATTTTATTGTTAAATTATATTCTTGTAATAGTAGGATCCATCTAGTTAAGCGACCATGAAGTAATTTACATTTATTAATAAAAATTAATGCCTTATGATCCGTGTATAGAGTGGTTGGTTTTCCATAAATATAAATTCTAAATTGTTGACATCCATATACTATAGCTAATAGTTCTTTCTCTGTAATTGTATAATTAACTTCAGGACCATGAAGTACTCTGCTAGCATATGCTATCGGCCTACGGTCTCCTTCTTTATCAAATTGAAACAGCTCAGCACCTATTGCCAATCCAGATGCGTCACAACATATGTTCATGGGTTGTTCGAGGTCAGGGTGTTTTAAGGTTACTGTACTTACAAATTGTTTTTTAATGTGGTCCATTGCTGCATCTTCTTCACTGCCCCAGTTCCATTCCTGATTCTTTTTTGTTAAATTTAGTAATGGTATCACAAGGTCTGAATGGTGTTTAACAAATTTTCTGTAATAATTTATAAGACCCAGAAAAGCTTGTAGTTGTTTTTTGTTCTTTGGGGTAGGAAATTCCCTAATTGACCTGGTTTTATTTTGATCTGCTGAAATTCCCTCTGGGGATATTATATGACCTAAAAAGTTTATTTGTTCACAAAGAAAAGAAGATTTTTTGAAATTGACTGTCATTCCTCCTGTTTTAAGTTTACTTAATACCAATTCTAACTGTTTTACATGTTGCTCAAATGTTTTTGACGCAATTACTATGTCATCTACGTACAGAGTTACAAAACTAAGCACCTCAGGGCCTAGGACCTTTTCTAATCCCCTAATAAACTTACTTGTTGATACTGTTAGTCCGAAAGGCATTCTTTTAAAACAAAAAGTTCTTCCATTGTATATAAAAGAGGTATATTTTCTAGAGTCTGGTTCTAGTTCAATTTGCCAAAAAGAGCTGACTAAATCTAGTGAAGTTAAAAATTTACAGCCTTCAAATTTCTGAATTAATTCATTCGCTGGTGCTGGTGATTCATTATCATTAATTAAAATTTGATTTACTTTACGGGCATCTAAACATAATCTCACACCCCATCTTTTTTCTTAACTACCACTAATGGGTTTATTATGTCAGAACTACACCGCTCAATTATATCCCATTCCAACATGTGATTAAGGGTCTCCTCTACAGCTGATCTCTGGCTATAGGGTACAGGATACGATTTGCTATTGAAAGGGGAATGATCTGATACTTCCAATTTACATTTGTATAAATTATTTAATCCTGGTTTTTCTGAAAAGATTTCTTTATGTTGCCACATTACGTCTAATAATTTTTGTTTTTGCTCTGTACTGATGGCTGACAGTTTACAAATTATTTTTTCTATATCTGTCCAAGGTATTTGTAGACTATTGACTGATAATTGTTGTAATCTTTTTATATTATTTTGTTGAAATTGATCGCTCATTATTCCCTTTACTTGTAGTCTTAGAATATTTGAACAAACTTTTTCGCTAAATGGCACTTTCAAATTAAAAGGTTCTTTATTAATTGACACCTGTTTATTTTGATAATTTATATCAACCTCAAATCCTGCTAACCAATCTGACCCTAATATAATTGGAACATTTAGATTTTCTATAATAAGAAATATGATACTCATTTTTATATTACTTATTTCAACATCAATTAATACTTGTTTTTTAACCTTTTTGTTTTTAGTCCCTGTTGCGCCTATAATTACTGTATTGGTTACTGGTAATACGGGAATGGCCGTTTTTAAATCACTATTTTTTATTTCATCAAAACATTCTTGTGACATTGCTGTCACTTCTGATCCTGTGTCTAGTAACATTTTTACTTTAATAGCCCCTAATTTTCCTTCAATTTCAGGTGATACTGATTTACTATATTTGTTTTTATCGGTTGCTTCAAATAACAAGTCTTCTTTTGGGTTACCCTGTAGTATTACATTTTGTCTAACATATTCTAAATAGGCTGATTGTTCTGTGGTCCGATTTTTACTTGTAATCTTCATCACGTACGGACTGTCACGTGATTGACTTTTTAGTTTTCCCTTTGTCTAGGACTGTACCTATCTAAATTTGTTGTCCCTGGGAAGGGTGGCACATAATTAAGATTTGGAGGTTGATGTACTTGATTGGTTGTGAAACTGGGGTTACCTGTATTGTTATTTCTATTAATTTGTCGATCACTCGAATTTATTTGCCTCGAAGGTCCTTGGTTCCTATCCAGTCGATATTCTATTCTAGGAAGTGGATATTTTCTATTTTGCTCTGGTATTGGATAATTATTTTGATATCTCTGCCTATCTTGTCCATTATTAATTTCTTTGAATTGAGGGTTTGTTGATTGCCTATGCCTATCAATATTATATTTGTTTGTCTGATCATTGATTTCTTTGTTTCTTTGATATCTATCATCAAATGCCATTAATACTCTCTCTACTTCTTTGATGTTCTGTTTATTTATGCTAATGAGAACGTCTTGTACTGGAGTTGGAAAATGATTCATTAGAAGACCTATCAATCTATCCTCTACTACTGGGTATCGCAAATATTTCGCCTGTGTTACAAATTTATTGAAATATTCACTCATAGTACCATCCTTGTCGTTATATTTTCCATTAAAAATTAATTGTAGAAAACCATCCTGCATATTTTGAGACCAATATTTTTCCAAAAATATTTCCCTAGCCTGCTCGTATGTCTCCCATTCACTCTCTATATTATCTGTCCAGAATTTCGCCTCATCTTCTAGGCCTGATAAAAATATCTCTATTTTGACTTTTTCGTTTATTCTTTCTCCTTTAAATACTCTTTCTACTTTATTTGTATATTGTACTGCTGAAATGTTTCCTCTCTTTCCTTTAAATTTTGGAATAAGTGCTAATGACGTTTCTCTTAGTCCCTTAGCAAATAAGTTGGTAGTATCGTGTAAGTTACTAGATTCCCCTATATTTGTTTGATTTTCAACCACAAAATCGGTAAGTTTTTTATCTAGTTTTTCTACTGCCTTATTAACGATCCCATCTATCTGTTCTTTAATTAAAATTTTATTCGTGTCTTGCTGAGAATCAAGTACTGATTTTACCTCATTTATTTCCTTTTCAAGGTTGTGTTGGACTACCTTAACATTGGTTTGTGTATGTTCTACCTGTTCCTTTAACCCTTTAATTGACTCTTGTTCTACTGTTTCTATTTTATTTTTATTGGCTGAAATCTGTTCCATTAACTTGAACTGTCCTTTCCTTAAATTTTCATGCTTTTCAATTAAAATCTGTTTTACTTTTTCTTGTTCTATCACTTTTGTGTCTACCTCATTTAATTGTACTGCTAAGTTTTGATGAACTGTCTCTAATTGTTCTATTTTTTGCTCTACATAACCAAATCTCTGATCACAAACCTCCTTACTTAACTCTATTTTAGCACTTAGTTCTTTATTGATTTGTTCAAGTCTAGTCTGATTTGTATCTATTTTCTGATTAATTGCCTGGGTATTTGCATATATTATTTGATTAATTTCGTGTCTACTTGTATCTATTTCCTGTTTAGTTGCATATATTATTTCGTGTTTAGTCTCCTGATTAGTTTTTTCTATTTTCCGATTAGTTTCTTCACTATTCACTATCACTTGCTGTAACATTTTCATAATTTGATTTAAATCTACTACAGGTTGCTCCATATTTTGTTCCCCATTCTTTTCTCTTTCTTCCTCATCTACTATAATATTTCTTTCTTTTTCTGTCCTATCTCCTTCTCTCTCTCCCTCTGCAAATGACTCTTCATTGTCCTGTTCCCTTTCTCTTATTTCCTCATCTGATTGTTCTAGACCTAACTGATTCCTAGGTCTATTTTCAGCTACCTCTTCAGAATAGCTGCTAGCGTCACTGTTATCATTTGAATCTGCCATTTTTTAATTATTCCCTTAATTTAAATCACAAAAAAAATTATACTGTTCCACCCCCAAAATGCACAAATGACATAAATATATTTTTCACTATTTAATTTAAGTTTCTGTTGATGACTTATCTGTGATCTTCTTTAGACTCGTCTCCACCCCTTGTCTCCGTTGGTGATGGTAAGCTGCTTCTGTCGGTCCTCGACGCTGCTTACTGCTTATCTTGGTCCTCGGCGTTGCTTCCTGCTTTGTCTCGGTGCTGCTTCCTGCTTATCCCGGTCCTCGGCGTTGCTCTGCTGCTTATCTCGGTCTTCGGAGTTGTCCTCTACTGCTTACCTCGGGGAGGTATTTCGTGGCTATCTCGGGGAGGTATCTCGTGCTGTATCTCGGGGAGATAATTCGTGCTGTATCTCGTGCTGTATCTCGGGGAGGTATC
This sequence comes from Timema cristinae, assembly GCA_039000515.1. Lineage (NCBI taxonomy): Eukaryota > Metazoa > Arthropoda > Insecta > Phasmatodea > Timematidae > Timema > Timema cristinae. The sequence continues at coordinate 23,152 of JBCFYV010001724.1, forward strand.
TTGTGCTGTATCTCGGGGAGGTATTTCGTGCTGTATCTCGGGGAGGTATCTTGTGCTGTATCTCGGGGAGGTATCTTGTGCTGTATCTCGTGCTGTATCTCGGGGAGGTATCTTGTGCTGTATCTCGGGGAGGTAATTCGTGCCCCTAAGTTGGGAAGCCAATTGTAACGTTCTGGATTTACGTTACCGCGAGGGGCGCCTATTGAAGAATTATGATTAATACACTTTTCATTTTGACATGTTTTTTATTGCTGAATCAGTTTAATTAATGCGAAAATAGATCATGTCGAACTATACGCGGGCTAGCGCGGACAGGTGTTGCTAGACGCCAAGTGAGTTCTGGACACCAACTCCCAACTGACAACTCCCAACTCCCAACTGACCACACTGCCTTTATGTTGCACCATCCCTTGTATATATTCCTTGGTCATGGAAGCTTCGAGAAGGTTTAGTTTAGAAAAACAAAATACAAGACAAAAACATCTCTGTGTCACTCGAAGCTTCGAGAGCCGGAAAAAGACTCAAGTTACATTTTAAAATCTCTCTTCGAACCATCGAGAAGAGGAAGTTATTATTTGAAAAATATATATTGTCAAACTGACTTGGCTGGTGTCACGTGCGTGACGTCACTGTTCAGTGGCTTTTGCCTTCTTAGAAGAAGAAGTGCTTTAGGCGCCATTTAATATACTACATAATTTAAATGAAATAAGATATGTTTATAAAATTAGGACGATATTCTTGTCAATGCTTTCACATACTTTTCAGGGGCAAATCAATTACATTACAACAGACGAAAATTCAAAAACCACTTTCTTGAACTCGGGGAATCATGAAACGTCGAATTTAATCAAAATCTCGAGTTTGATTTTTTTTGACGATCACAATACTTTCTCTACCTACCCGTAAGTTAGCGAGAAAGTAAAAATGTATTTATATTTATTTTGGTGGCCAGTTAACACAAGATTCAAGTGTTAATATAATAATTTTTAATTTATTATTTTATGTAATATAACATCTCTTGCTGTCACAAACACATACCATAAAACATCCTAGTTTTATTAACATATTTGTTTATTTAAATAATTTACGAAAATGCCAATTTTTTTAAACAATACATTTTAGGAAAGTATTTCTGGACTTGATTGTTTGATAACACTCTTTTATTTATAATATAGTATTAAGCAAATAATAATCATTGCTTAGTAGGTTAATATCAGTGACTTGAGACAATATTTGCAATAAAGAACCTTCTGTCGGTTAACACTTCTCCTATCGTAGACACTGACCAGTGAGAAGAGCTCCAACATAAGAATACAGAGAGTTTCTCTCTCCTACTCCTGTAATGGGTACCCACGCAGTAGAGGATCATCTTCCCACTGTGCAAACTCTTTCAACTAACGATGCAATTTCATCCAATAGAGACACCGCCACTTGCGTCCGATCTGTCTCTCCTCGTAAATAGTCTGGCGAGTAGCTCAGACCACTCGATTATTTTTTATATTTTGCATCGCGTCTTACTACCCGTTCGGGCTATACGCATAGGTACTAATTACAATCATGGTCTAGGAAAAGAGAAGGTTGAATTTATAGGAAGTGAACCCATATTTGAGTGGAAGGAGAGTGGAAAACCATTTAGGAGAAATCACTCCCAGTTCACCAGACTGAGATTCGAACCTGGATCTCCCCGTCATCGGCAGTCTAGCTCAAAATAACTAGCGCGTTAACTAACTAGGCCACCGAGGCGGGTATCACTCGATAGGTTTTATAGGGTAGATTCAGGGGAAATATCTTCCTTATGATTCTCGTTCATAAGGTGGGAGTGTAAAGGACGCGAGGAAAGACCACTGTTTATGCAGTTTTTATAGAAAAACATTTCTGGTCAAAATAAAAAAAAATATTGCTCCAGTAGAAGCATGGAGTTTAATTTTCTTCTCATAGTTATATCAACAGTTGTTATTAGGAGCATAGTGGCATTATCTAACAAACATTTCAAATGAAGATAAAAAGTTTTAGTTAAATTCCAGGTCACCCTTGACAAATATTCAACAATTGTTGTTAAAAAAAATGAAACTCTTTGTTTCTACTGAAGCAATATTTTATTTATTTTGGCAAAAAAAGTTTTGCTATAAAAATTGCAAAAACACTGGCCTTTTCTCGCGTCCTTTACACTCCCACCTTAATAATTAATTTCAGGTTGAATAGCCGGAATATTAAGTGTACAATTATTCTCAAATAAGAAAACACATAGAAGTGTGGTTTTATACATTATCTGTACTTTGTAAACAACTGAATTGGGATCAGTTTAATCATTTTATCGTTTTTATATCTTTTTTCATGGTTGTATTTTAAAAAAGATATGGTAAAACAGTTTCAATGGAATCCATTCCATTGCATTTTTAAAAATACTCGTAGATTATATATATCACAAGAGTGTAAAAAGCTAATTTTTATACCCCCCCCCCCTTGTAATTACTAGAAAAGTCTACTCTACCCTCAACCAATACCATTTTATATACGTATACGTTGACCCTTCCCCTTGGGGGAGGTCCATATAATTACAAGTTATCTCAGGTCCCGAGTATTAAGAATTTTCTATATAGCGATGTAAATATTAGAGAAGGCTCCCTCAAAATTATTTATTTTAGAACAAAAATGATTTCCCGACAAAAAAAAAAATTGAAAATAATTCAAAGCTCACACACTTAATGTGCGATGGAAATAAACATTAGTTAAGGTAAATATTTTTTCACTTTTTATAACAGAGATACGTTTAGCTTAATTTTATATACCTGAACCATTCTCTATTATTTTTCAAAGGCACCGTGAAATTTTACAAGGACATAGGCCTATTATCTTAATTTAAAAAGGTTTATCATCAAATGCATATCAGATATTCAAGAATTGTTTTTATCACTATTTGTAGCGAGTTATTCAAAAGTGTCTTCTCAAGAAATATTTTACTTCACCTTTGTCTATAATGTATCTAAGCTGAAAGCTTAAAGGGATCGCCTCGATAAGCGATTCAGCAATAACGCAACATTGAAATCTACGATGATTTATTTCAAAATAGGGTTGACACCTAAATAAAGTCGAGATACTATTTTTCTCTAAAATTCTATTGTATGAGATTTATTAATAGAAAAAATGTGTGCAAATGTGACACTACCTCATGGTCAGCGATTTTTTAGGCATATTTGTGGATCTGTGAGACTAGGATTGATGAAAAGGGACTCTAGATTTAACCTTCCTCTAACTAATGCAGTAATTTTTTGATAGGTTTACAGCATGAAACTTTAGGGTATCTTAAAACTAGCAGTGAGTTTTCTTCCTTACCTTGGAGTAAGATGTTTCGTAGTTTTATTTCCCATCTTTTTTATTGACGTGACAAAGAAATTATAAGCTTAAAAAAATAAATAAAAGTTGTTCCAGAAAACGACACAGATCATTATGTTTTAAGCCGTGTAGCCTCACAGCGAATCTCTCTGACCGAGGCGGCCTCCTTAATTCACGTTCCTTTCCATCCGGCCCTAAACTATTAATCACGCGACCTTTATTTTCGTTAGTTGAGATTTTATTACATACTAGATAGCTGTTGCCCGCGGCTTTGCTTGCGTGGAAGTTGATTATATACAAATACGAAAATATACATATGTATTTACAGATTAATTTAAAATATTACGTTACGTTGATGACCATAACTTGACCTCAGATCAAAAATAATACAAGTCCGATACAAACTTTCACCCCTTTTTCATCCCTTATTAAATAAAATTTCCAAAATTCCTGAAACACGTATTTATTTGTTTTACGTCAATAACCGGAATACAAAATTTTGTTTATGTAACTTTCAAAATGACGGACTTTCATACATATTATCATACATATTATCATCCCCTATTTTGACCCCTTTGGGGTGGAATTTTCTAAAATCCTTTCTTAGTGGGTGCCTACATAACAAAATGAATATACAGTCCGAATTTCATGCTTGTAGCCTTGATAGTTTGCGCTCGGCGATGATGAATCAGTCAGTCAGTCAGTCAGGACATGTTATTTTATAAGTATAGATTTACTAGTGAGGAGTCAGATACAAAATGTCGCCATTCCAATTACCCGTTAGGTTAAGGCGTTAGTTAGTTAGCCTTCGTGTTAAAACATACGTGTTAACAATCCATTTCTCACCATAACTTTAATAATTGATGTATCTCTTTACCGCTTGGTTAGCCAGCCATGAAACTTTGATATTTACTTCCCCGAAACTTTGAATTAAGGTTCCCAGCCTTTATCCAAGAGGCTTTTATCCTTAGCAGATAAAAATAATAATAATAATCATCATCAACTGTTTCCAGCCCGCTACCAGGTCAGTTTAGTAAAATGCCTCCATCGTCCTCTATCCTTCCATCATTCTTCTCCTCTCACTTAGTCTAAATACTTTCTGTTATCTGCTCCTACCATCTCTTTTTCGGCCTCCCTTGTGGTCTTTTTCCTACATACTTTATTTTAATTTTTTTAATCCTCTCCATCTCCATCCTCGTTACATGCCCATACCATCTCAGCCTTGCTTCCTCTACTATCTCACGTACTCCCTGTACCACAAATCCTACCCGGATAACTTCATTCCTAATCTTGTTTCTCCTCGTGACATTTTCCTGACAAACCCCATTCTCTTTACTAATCTCTCTTACGTTCAATGACCATGTTTCTGTTTCATGATGATGAAACAGGTACTTCAGCAGAAACTTTTCAAAAACGTACAACTGATCTCTCTAGGTTTCTGATACAAAATAAACACATTTTGATTGAATAATTTAAAAAATAAGATACTTTTGCTAAGGTTATTGAATCAGAACCGATAACCGAAATTAACATTTATTTTTAAGAGACCAGAACCGCAACAAATTCTTTTTTTTCCTTGAGAACCAAAATTGGAATAAGAACCTTAAAAATAAATTAATTAAAAACCAGAACCGAAATTGGAATCTATCTATCTATCTATCTATCTATCTATCTATCTATCTATCTATCTATCTATCTATCTATCTATCTATCTATCTATCTATATATCTATATATATATATTCCAATTTTGGTTCTGGTTCTTAAGTATATATATATATATATAAAGTTAATAAATAAATGGTTGTTAAAAGATTTACATTTTTATAATTGAATTTTCTTTCTTTAACTTCATTTTATTTCTAAACACTAAACATTTCTTTTATCAGGACTTTTACAAGCTATGATTTATTTAAAAGAACCAAAACCGTAACCTAATAAAAAATAAAAAATAATGGGAACTATTATTATTCTCTAACTGTAATCAATACCGGAACCTTAAAATGGTCCTCAGCTTTCGCCCAAAAGCCTTTTGTCTTTAGCAGATACAATTCCGTTCTGCAACTGTTCTCTTTAAGTTTCTGATTCAATATATATTTATTTAGATCGAATCTATTGGGATTTTCACATTATGAAGTTGTCAACACTGATCAGTACAAGTCGGTCATCATTGGGAAACACTACACAAGAGCTGTGAAGGACAATATCCTCACTAAGATGCAGTTAGCGGTCTCGTCAAGTATAGGGGTCATTCAGTAATGGAGACTTTCACCAATTATAGTTTGCTGTACGCAAGAAACTACGAAACAAAATAAGGGGAACTTAGTCTGTCACCAAGGAACAGGGCTGGCCAAACGGATTTAAATAGGGATGCTCAAGGTTCTATCTCTACCTGGGGAACTTGAGGAGAGATTTTCAACAATTTCTCTCTCATAGTTGGAGAACTTACTTAAAATTTGTCTTCCTCATCGCGTTCCCATTGAATGCATAGTTTTAGTTGTTGACAAATATTATATACACCTAAGGGCAATTCTATTAATCTATATTAATAAAATTAAGAGATTTGTTTTTCTGTCCGAAGGAAAAAAAGCGTTGCCCATGGTAATCACGCAATGCCGGGTACTTTAGCTAATAACAAAATAAAATAGTAGCAAAATATTTTCTTTTTTTCTTTTTTACGTGCCCCAAACTTTATTATCCTTCCGGGATATCCACATATTCACACTAATGATAGATAATGGCGGTAGAATGTATAGGAAATGCATCCACCATTTTGTGAAGAAGGAGAGAGATATCTACTAGGGGAAAAAAACAACAACCTCAGAACACCTGTCGGGATTTGAACCTACACATTTCCATATACCAGAAACTGATGATATTTTTGTTTTTGACCATGTGACCATTGTTATATTTCGATTATTTCTAGTCGTGGTACCCAAACGAAAAATCTTCACAGTCAACGTTCTGTTCTTGCTTGTCCAAGATATAAGGAATAGTACAGGATGTTTCACTTGCTCTCGGCCCCTGAGGGCTCCTAATACATCAATCACGTCCAATAGTTTGAAAGCTATAAGGGAAACTCAGGGGCAGCCCCGGATTAAGGTATGTGGCAAGTGTACTACGTACAGGAGCCCTAGAGGCTAGGGGTCTCCACCCGTATCCCAAATAAATCACTTTGACTTGTCATATTTATTTTATGATAATATTATATTTCAATATTTTTTCGTAAATTTTATCTCAAACTAATCTATAAATTCCCTAATTGAAGGACGCTGGTAGCCTGGTATTACGTGGAGTCCAACAACCCTTGCTTAAAAAAATTTGCGCAATCTTTGCTTTTGGGAAACCTGAAATACTTCACATCTGCAGACGGTACCGTTAACTTTTGATAGAAAAATAAACATTGATTTTCTATTGACAATTATTTCTGAGGTAAGTCAATAAAATTATTAATATTGAAGAATTAACTTAATGCAACGTAAGAAAAACGCAAAATAAAAGTTTTAACTAATACAATATTTTTACTAAACTAATACTATTACTATTTTATCTGCAGCTGGTGGACTACATATAATGCAATATTACACTGAAATAGTTTATGATTAAATAATGTCCAGTATTATTATATTATTAACTTTTAATCTACAGTACTATAATCCAACCAGGATATAATATACTATAGTTTAATAGTTATTCTAGTATTAATAATTAATATGCTAATAACAAAACTCACGGTACCAACCATTATTGCTAAACGTTTGCAAAAAAAGTTTGTCTCTATATAATAATAATAATAATAATAATAATAATAATAATAATAATAATAATAATAATAATAATAATAATAATAATATTTAGAACCGCGTCAGTAGTGTTCTGGCCCCATGGGAACCCCGCTTCCGCCAACGGGTCAAAATACCCACATCCTGTTTGAGTGACCTGCTTTCCACATCTTTACCGTTATTCCCCCCACCCCTGACCTACTTTCCTCTGATTGGTTGCTATAAATATACTCCTTCCCCCACCAATTTTGCCCTGCTTTCCACATCCGTCTCCCCCTCCCCCTCTACTACCAACCCTGGACATGTTGGTTCTTGATGATTGTTAATAGATATTGAGGTCATTGCCCCGGGAAACGGAGTTTTTACCTGGCGCCAGTATGTTGGGCAGACAAGACAAGAATAGATATTGAGGTCATTGCCCCGGGCAACGGGCGTTTTCCCGGGCGTCAGTTTGACGGAGGGCTCGGCACGAAGCTTGCGCTATGGCTGACAAGCCTAGAATGAACATCGGCTCTTCTGTCACAAGGCTCTGTCCCGGAACAAGCAGTATGAACCTTGCGCTATGGTGCTTTGTGGTAGAGTGTGGTAATTTGTTCCAGAGACCCCCCTTTTCCTTCGCCACCCTGACGCCATGTTTGAGTGACCTACTTTCCTCTGATTGGTTGCTATAAATATCCTCCTTCCCCCACCAATTTTGACCTGCTTTCCACATCCGCCTCCCCCTCGAATACCAACCCTGACGTGTTATGTCATAACTCTAGCTGACACATGCACAATCAGGGGCCTCGGAATCCACAGTTAGGGGCCACTACCCCCGTCACAAGTCTACTAAAATTGGTTGTTTGGTAGCGTCTGTCGAAATGACTGGAAATGTACCTCCACCCGCAGCTCTCGGACCGGACAACCTGGGTTTTTTTCCTATGCCGTAATCATTGCGTGTTATGTCGCAACTCTAGCATCTCTAATTATGCACAATCAGGGGCCTCGGAATCCACAGTTAGGGGCCACTACCCCCGTCACAAGTCTACTAAAATTGGTTGTTTGGTAGCGTCTGTCGAAATGCCTGGAAATGTACCTCCACCCGCAGCTCTCGGACCGGACAACCTGGGTTTTTTTCCTATGCCGTAATCATTGCGTGTTATGTCGCAACTCTAGCATCTCTAATTATGCACAATCAGGGGCCTCGGAATCCACAGTTAGGGGCCACTACCCCCGTCACAAGTCTACTAAAATTGGTTGTTTGGTAGCGTCTGTCGAAATGCCTGGAAATGTACCTCCACCCGCAGCTCTCGGACCGGACAACCTGGGTTTTTTTCCTATGCCGTAATCATTGCGTGTTATGTCACAACTCTAGCTGACACATGCACAATCAGGGGCCTCGGAATCCACAGTTAGGGGCCGCTATCCCCGTCACAAGTCTACTAAAATTGGTTGTTTGGTAGCGTCTGTCGAAATGCCTGGAAATGTTTCTCCACCCGCAGCTCTCGGACCGGACAACCTGAGTTTTTTCCTATGACGTAATCATCGCGTGTTATGTCCCAACCCTGGCGCCAGTATGTCGGCCCGACAAGACAAGAATAGATATTGAGGTCATTGCCTCGGGCATCTGGTTTTCCCTGGTGCCAATATGTCGGCCCGACAAGACAATAATAGATATCGAGGTCATTGCCCGGGGCAACAGGGTTTTTCCCTGGCGCCAGTATGTCGGGCAGACAAGACAAGAATAGATATTGAGGTCATTGCCCCGGGCAGTGGGGGGTATTCCCTGGCGTCAACTTGACGTCTCACGAGACAAGAATAGATCTTGACCTCAACAACCTTGGGGTTTTCCCAATGACGTAATCATTGCGTGTTATGTCGCAACCCTGGCGCCAGTATGTCGGCACAACAAGACGAGTTGAGACTAGCTTAGATATCAAGGTCATCGATACGGGCGCCAGGTTGGCGGGCAGACAAGACAAGTCGAGACAAGAATATATCGTGTGACGTCAAACGAGGGAGGGGGTGGCTATAAAGAGGGGTGCCCACTTGGTTGTCTATTTATAAACGTTTGTAGAGCGGTCCAATATGGACAAGTTACAGCAGCTGGTAAATATCGTCGACGCGGTGCAGACCGTCAAATTGTGTGATCTAGCCGTAGATCAAAAGTACTCGGTGGATAAACTAAAAGCCGTCAATACAAAGTTCGGGAGACGCCTAATAGCCTACCTAGACGGCGAGTTTTGTGTATTTCTACACTGCCGGTTTGGTACTCTTACAGATGAAGACGTGTGTGAGTTAAATAAAGAAAAACTGGTATTTACCTACGCCGGAGTAAAACCCGGTTCACCTACCATTGTGAACTTTGAATGCGCTTAAGAGACACGGCAGTTAACAACAACAACGGGCAGCGGAGCATAGGGGACTCTACAGGACGTTTAGCTCTCAGGTACGCTCACCATGCTTCGATCCGGCTATATTAATTTAATGTTTGTGGGCCATACGATGGAGGGGCGTGGCTATATGACGGGAGAGTATGTTCACAGTGTCGCGGTGTGTGATAGACAGGTAATTTACAAAGTAGAGGAGCGAGGCTACATAGAGTTTTGTGACTCTACCTGTCACACGATACGAGCGACGGAAGTACTACCCTACGAGAGAATCGTGGAAACGTATATGTGTGATGTAACGTGCGCCGTTTACAATTTCCGCAAGGGGGACGTGGTAGCTGTGTTACCCCAACCTCCACCGCCACCCTTCCGAGCTCCACACCATCCGTCACCGTACTTCACGCCGCCGCCGCCGCCCTAAGAGAGACAGACGTGCACAGCCCCAGAGTACCAACCACCTGAGTCGTCTACCCACCACACGTCACAGGCGTACCCGTCGTCAGAGTCGTCTGTCTACCAGTCAGTAGAGTCACCTGCATGCCCACCGTCCGAGGCGTCTACCTACCAGGCGTCAGATTCACTGGCGTATCCACAGTCAGAGTCGCCTGTTTACCAGCCAGCAGAGTCAGCTGCGTGCCCACCACCACCGCCGGAGGTAAAGTCTGAAGAACCTGTAAATCTCGAGGATTTAACAATTTACAAAAATTATTCAAATGTTAAAATTATAGGTGAAACGCCCGCCGACTACATACTCAGCCTGGGCAGTTTCGGTAACGTTTCCCTTCCAAAGTCAATCTATTATTTGGATTGTAAGCGCTTTAAATCTAAAGCACGCTGTATGATGTATCTCGGAGGACAAAGTGTGATGTTTAAAAGTGAATTAATAAACTAGACGTGCTCTTCGGCTGCCATAGGAGCTAGTGGTGAAATTTTGGAAAAAAAAGTTAAGAGCGAGTGTTTATTTCTTTTGCTGCATCTCCAATAGACATTATGCCGTTTAAATGCTGCGTTTGTGATGGATCCTACGCCAAATGATTAGGAGCCACTTCCAAAATAGTTCAAGACACGTTGAGAGGCGGTAGAGTGTATATTGACAATGTCTCCACAGTTTTTACCTGGCAATCTTACTCTTCCAACAAACTCAAGCACAATAACATTAGGTTCGGGCTCTTCCGATAGCACAACGTTATAACTTTTGTTTTTCTCAAGTTCGTTTAAGCACTTGACACGATTGTATTCCTCTTTCTCGATCATGTCTAACGCCCTGCATAATACCTCCTCGTCCCAACAGGTATCCTGATGAGCAGCAGTTTGATGACATTGAATTTTGTGCCGAATAAGATTGGATAGCTTTGCGTAGGATCCATCACAAACGCAGCATTTAAACGGCATAATGTCTATTGGAGATGCAGCAAAAGAAATAAACACTCGCTCTTAACGTTTTTTTTTCAAAATTTCACCACTAGCTCCTATGGCAGCAGCAGAGTACGTCTAGTTTATTAATTCACTTTTAAACATCACACTTTGTCCTCCGAGATACATCATACAGCGTGCTTTAGATTTAAAGCGCTTACAATCCAAATAATAGATTGACTTTGGAAGGAAAACGTTACCGAAACTGCCCAGGCTTAGTATGTAGTCGGCGGGCGTTTCACCTATAATTTTAACATTTGAATAATTTTTGTAAATTGTTAAATCCTCGAGATTTACAGGTTCTTCAGACTTTACCTCCGGCGGTGGTGGTGGCACGCAGCTGACTCTGCTGGCTGGTAAACAGGCGACTCTGACTGTGGATACGCCAGTGAATCTGACGCCTGGTAGGTAGACGCCTCGGACGGTGGGCACGCAGGTGACTCTACTGACTGGTAGACAGACGACTCTGACGACGGGTACGCCTGTGACGTGTGGTGGGTAGACGACTCAGATGGTGGGTACTCTGGGGCTGGGCACGTCTGTGACTCTGGGGGTGTGTACGGCTGTCTCTCTGAGGGCGGCGGCGGCGTGAAGTACGGTGACGGATGGTGTGGAGCTCGGAAGGGTGGCGGCGGAGGTTGGGGTAACACAGCTACCACGTCCCCCTTGCTGAAATTGTAAACGGCGCACGTTACATCACACATATACGTTTCCACGATTCTCTCGTAGGGTAGTACTTCCGTCGCTCGTATCGTGTGACAGGTAGAGTCACAAAACTCTATGTAGCCTCGCTCCTCTACTTTGTAAATTACCTGTCTATCACACACCACGACACTGTGAACATTCTCTCCTGTCATATAGGCACGCCCCTCCATCGTATGCCCCACAAACATTAAATTAATATAGCCAGATCGAAGCATGGTGAGCGTACCTGAGAGCTAAACGTCCTGTAGAGTCCCCTATGCTCCGCTGCCCGTTGTTGTTGTTAACTGCCGTGTCTCTTAAGCGCGTTCAAAGTTCACAATGGTAGGTGAATCGGGTTTTACTCCGGTGCAGGTAAATACCAGTTTTTCTTTATTTAACTCACACACGTCTTCATCTGTAAGAGTACCAAACCGGCAGGGTAGAAATACACAAAACTCGCCGTCTTGGTAGGCAATTAGGCGTCTCCCGAACTTTGTATTGACGGCTTTTAGTTTATCCACCGAGTACTTTTGATCTACGGCTAGATCACACAATTTGACGGTCTGCACCGCGTCGACGATATTTACCAGCTGCTGTAACTTGTCCATATTGGACCGCTCTACAAACATTTATAAATAGACAACCAAGTGGGCACCCCTCTTTATAGCCACCCCCTCCCTCGTTTGACGTCACACGATATATTCTTGTCTCGACTTGTCTTGTCTGCCCGCCAACCTGGCGCCCGTATCGATGACCTTGATATCTAAGCTTGTCTCAACTCGTCTTGTTGTGCCGACATACTGGCGCCAGGGTTGCGACATAACACGCAATGATTACGTCATTGGGAAAACCCCAAGGTTGTTGAGGTCAAGATCTATTCTTGTCTCGTGAGCCGTCAAGCTGACGCCAAGAAAACCCCCCCGCTGCCCGGGCAATGACCTCAATATCTATTCTTGTCTTGTCTGCCCGACATACTGGCGCCAGGGAAAAACCCTGTTGCCCCGGGCAATGACCTCGATATCTATTATTGTCTTGTCGGGCCGACATATTGGCACCAGGGAAAACCAGATGCCCGAGGCAATGACCTCAATATCGATTCTTGTCTTGTCGGGCCGACATACTGGCGCCAGGGTTGGGACATAACACGCGATGATTACGTCATAGGAAAAAAACTCAGGTTGTCCGGTCGGAGAGCTGCGGGTGGAGGAACATTTCCAGGCATTTCGACAGACGCTACCAAACAACCAATTTTAGTAGACTTGTGACGGGGGATAGCGGCCCCTAACTGTGGATTCCGAGGCCCCTGATTGTGCATGTGTCAGCTAGAGTTGTGACATAACACGCAATGATTACGGCATAGGAAAAAAACCCAGGTTGTCTGGTCCGAGAGCTGCGGGTGGAGGTACATTTCCAGGCATTTCGACAGACGCTACCAAACAACCAATTTTAGTAGACTTGTGACGGGGGTAGTGGCCCCTAACTGTGGATTCCGAGGCCCCTGATTGTGCATAATTAGAGATGCTAGAGTTGCGACATAACACGCAATGATTACGGCATAGGAAAAAAACCCAGGTTGTCCGGTCCGAGAGCTGCGGGTGGAGGTACATTTCCAGGCATTTCGACAGACGCTACCAAACAACCAATTTTAGTAGACTTGTGACGGGGGTAGTGGCCCCTAACTGTGGATTCCGAGGCCCCTGATTGTGCATGTGTCAGCTAGAGTTATGACATAACACGTCAGGGTTGGTATTCGAGGGGGAGGCGGATGTGGAAAGCAGGTCAAAATTGGTGGGGGAAGGAGGATATTTATAGCAACCAATCAGAGGAAAGTAGGTCACTCAAACATGGCGTCAGGGTGGCGAAGGAGAAGGGGGTCTCTGGAACAAATTACCACACTCTACCACAAAGCACCATAGCGCAAGGTTCATGCTGCTTGTTCCGGGACAGAGCCTTGTGACAGAAGAGCCGATGTTCATTCTAGGCTTGTCAGCCATAGCGCAAGCTTCGTGCCGAGCCCTCCGTCAAACTGACGCCAGGGAAAACCCCCGTTGCCCGGGGCAATGACCTCAATATCTATTCTTGTCTTGTCTGCCCAACATACTGGCGCCAGGGAAAAACTCCGTTTCCCGGAGCAATGACCTCAATATCTATTAACAATCATCAAGAACCAACATGTCCAGGGTTGGTAGTGGAGGGGGAGGGGGGAGGCGGATGTGGAAAGCAGGCCAAAATTGGTGGGGGAAGGAGGATATTTATAGCAACCAATCAGAGGAAAGTAGGTCAGGGGTGGGGGGAATAACGGTAAAGATGTGGAAAGCAGGTCACTCAAACAGGATGTGGAAGTTTTGACCCGTTGGCGGAAGCGGGGTTTCCATGGGGCCAGAACACTACTCGCGTCTTACTACCCGTTCGGGTTACACGCTTTAATTACTAATTACGCTAATGTATTAGGAAGGTTGAATTAAAGGAAGTGAACTCGCATTTGCGTAGAGGGAGAGTGGACAACCATTTAGGAAAAACCACCCCCAGTTCACCCGACCGAGATTCGAACCTCGATCTCCCCGTCCTCAGCAGTCGAGCTAACCACGACAAGCGCGTTAGCCAACTACGCCCCCGAGTTGGGTTTTGTCTCTATATAAAACCATCCCTATATGATATATAATATATACATATTATGTAAGATTCATAGTCATTCATATATATGATATATATGTAAGATTCATAATCATTCATTGGAGAACTAAGTTATAAAAGCCCAAAGTTCTATTTGGCACAGGGCCCCCCTAAAATGTTAATCCGAGCCTTTTCAGAGATCGAAAGCGAGTGAAACATCCCGTATTGAGACTGTTCAGACGTTTTGTGATTTTTGTGCAAATCTATAACACAACGTGGACCTACAGGCAGGCTCCAAGCGTCCCAGTACTACTAATATGACGGCCTTTAGCATACATTCATAAATACCAGTGAAGCTCTGTTTCAGTGTCAGCTTAAGTGGTTAACCAAACGTATATCATTTTTAATAGTAATAAATTTCATCCCGAGGACATTTCAGATACCTTATCGTTAATATTGTGTCCACTTAAAACATCAGCCAGTGTTTTCTACTGACATGGAACATACTGACTGGCATAAGTTCATTGAAATAGCCAGAAAAATGGGCAGGAACACATTTTTAGCAAATAATTTAACTCTGAATTATGCCTGAAATTTTTTTCACCACAAATTAATTTACAATTTTTATTTAAATATCGGCTCTCTCTCTCTCTCTCTCTCTCTCTCTCTCTCTCTCTCTCTCTATATATATATATATATATATATATATATATATATTTATTATATGATAATGATTTAAATTAGTGTGATATATTAAAAACAATAATTTAAATATATGTAATACTAGCTTTTATCCGTCGCGGCTTCACCCGCAATAATTGATAAAATCTTTTAATTTTTAACTAAACTCTTTTGGTCATAAATAAAGTTTATTTTTTTCAAATATCTACGCGTTTTTCTCAGTTCTAGCTGTAAATAATTTTGCCTTATTTTAATTTTCACTTTTAAATAATTCCTAATAAAAGAAATATGTATTATTTAAATTATCAATTATAAAATTTTTATTTTTACCTTCATAATTAGTAAGATAAATAAATAAATGAATTAATATTATTTTCGAAATATATAGCTAAAAAATCACATATTTATTATTTATTAGTATGAAACTACGTTACACTAATTACTATTTACTTTAATTACAAAATATTAAATCACAAATTCTTAAATAACATCATCTCAATCACATTATCTTACTTCTTTCTAATATTATAAATGCGAAAGTTTGTGTGTTTGGATGTTTGTTGCTCAATCACGCCAAAACTTCTGAACGGATTCGATTGAAACTTTGTACGTTGGTAGAATATGTCCTGGATTAACATATAGGACTATTCCCAACCTTTGATTTCATTCGAATCCGTTCAGTAGTTTTGGTGTGATTGAGCAACAAACATCCAAACACACAAACTTTCGCATTTATAATATTAGTAAGATTAAAAATAATGATATTTATATGTACTGTATATATTTATGCATAAAGTATTTAAAATATATTTATTATAGACTACATATTCATATAATTATGTATGTATGTATGTATGTATGTATGTATGTATGTATGTATGTATGTATGTATGTATGTATGTATGTATGTGTGTGTACGTATGTATGTGTATTATGTGTCTATTTATGCGTGTATGTATGTGTGTGTGACATAGCATATTGATGATGTAACATGTAGTTGGTTTTAACGATGTAACCTCAATTTTTGTTCAATAATCAATAAATTATCTTCGCTCACTACATATTTTAGATTACATCATTTATAAGGTAAAATACAAGCGATTCATCTGGTATGGCCTTGAAACATAACGGTGTTCGATTCCAAACGGTTGTGAGATGTGTTAAAAGAAATATAAGAAGTAAAATATTATCAATGTTGACAACCAAAACCTATAGTTATATTTTACAAAGGTCCTTTATACAAAGGGTGTGGAAAGGTAATTTTTCTAGGGGGAGTCGGGAGTCGGTGCTTGCTAGAAAATTTGACTATATATTTAGCCAATATAAGTTTTTATACGCATGTGTGTAATCCCCAACCTCTTTAAAATTTTTACTCGCTTGATTTCTACGATGAAATGTGGGCTTACACTTTCCCAGTGATGAATTAACGGCCGGGGACTGGATGTTGTGCTTGTCCTAGTCTTAAGTTAAATTATAAAGCATATGAAGCTACGACAGGCCTAGCAAGCCGGTAGTGGGAAATATATGACTTTAATAAAAAATTGACCCAGGCCACAAACTGGAAACAGTAACGAATGTAATTTATATCATGAAGATTACACACATACATCAAAGGCTGTACCATGGGCACAGGTAGATTCTGTGTTCTTCAATGGTGATATTATTGGTGAGCCTAATCAAACGTTATGATGTCTTTTAGTCACATTTTCTGACTTGTTATTTGACATGTGTTTGTCAGCTTGATATAATTTGATTCTAATATTAATTTAATCACACCCTAATATAATAATAATAATAATTATTAGCACCGCGTCTTACTACCCATTCGGGTTATACGCACTTACGCTAATGTGTAATGGTAGGGTGATTGTGAGATGAAATGAAGGAACTACAGTTTAACGTGGAATCCGAACCACGGTGGAGGCCTGGCATTCCCCACATTCACAAGATATCTTGTCAGAGGCCTAATATAATTATTATTCAAACATTTATTGAAATTTGTGGAAACCCTTTACTTAGTTAATATTGTCATTATTTATAAATATTTTGTCCTATATCACGCACACTTTAAAAAAATGTTTTAAGATTCTAATCTTATATTTTGTAACGTGTTGAAACTATTCTTTATGTTTGACAGGGTTCATAATTTTATCTTGGTGGGATGTTTGATATTTTAGGCACAAACTAACAAACCAACTAACTCATTGACTTTAAGGAACTCAAACGTTAGTGAACAACAAAACGTAAGCTGGCCATTGAACCCCATCCAGAAACACTTACAGCTTCCATCCAATCCCTTATCTGCTATGTAACCTCCTTCAAGTAATAATTTTCACATTATTTTCCCATAGATGTCTTGTCCTACCCAAGGAGTCTTGTAACTTCAGGTTTCCCAACTAAAATGTTGTGTATCTTACTGTCATAGACCGTACAAACAGGCCTCATGGTATAGTGGTCAGAGCCCCAACTCCCAGTTGGTACCGGAATATATATATATATTTTTTTTTTGAAAAGGGAATAGTTCCCATAATTACCAAAGTTTGGTTAATTAAGCTTAAGTTAGGTTAAGATATTCATTGAATTTAACCTGTAATATTTACTACCATCATCCTCTAACCTCATCGGTACATGGAAAGAGCCTTTAATGAAAGGATGTACGATTAATACATTCGGGCGTGCACCAGGCAACGATACATTAGTACTGGCTAATCTTTACGTAAACTGAGATACAGATTTAAGTAGCCCAGATGCGCCATTATTATTATTATTATTATTATTATTATTATTATTATTATTATTATTGTTACTCATACACACCACATGACCACTTCACCTCAGTCTGCGGACCTTGATTATCCTTAATATAGTTGCGGATGCATATATACCATGCAGTCGAGCGTCAAACCAAACAATACCTTCTGGTGGCCGTGAACTTTAGAGTTCCAACCAGTGAGTTAGTTAGATTATGTCTTCCTATAAGTGAAGCTTGATGTTTTGGGTTACTGTAATGATTATACCTTTTTTAAATCAAAGGTACTAGGGTTCAAGGTTATAATGGGTCACAGCTACAGCATAATACATCATACATATTCTATGGGAATACTATGTACACATCGAGTAAGGTGAATTTTGGCGAACATTATTTTTCTCGATGTTTTTAAAATATTTTGAATCCAAGAAAATTTATTTATATTTTGCTACCATGAAAAATAGAAACACAACCGATATATATAAGTGATAAACGTGTCTAAAGTCTTTTATTCCTTAAATAATATGTAAACTACTGGTCAGAAGATGGTGGGTCAGGAAGGAATCAAATACAAAAATATAGAATGGTTTAAGTAAGTAGGCTTACTGTGTTTTAAATTAGGTAAAGATCCATCTAATATTTTAAAATATATGGGCTGACAAACTCACAAACAAAATATATAGTAGTAGTTTTCTTTTTCTTTAATAAGGAGACAATATTGAAATCGTGAACACTTTCAACCTTGAGATTATTATGATATTTACGTTTTTTATGTCTCCAAACCTGAAAAAGTGGATTTACAAGTCTGTCTGTCTGTTTGTACTTGGTCACATTTATGAAACAGTTTGATGGATTTTGGTCAAACCCGATCTTCAGATATTTTATGGCTATACCTTCGGATATTTTGTTTTATTTTTGCCCTAAACCTTAAATTAAGAGTAGTTTACTGATGAGTGTTTTTTTATAAAAAATGGCTGTATCATTTTGTTTGAAATGTATATCTGCGGAGTGTTTGATATGACAAATAAAACAGTAACTATTTTGTTTTGAAAATAAATCGCTTAAGTTTAGTTTACTGATTAAATTTTTAAAATTTGAGATATTGTATTTTTAAAATGGCTATAGCGATTCTGTTCAAAATAGATATCTGTTAAGTTTTTCAGACTATACAAAAAAAAAGTTTTTATTAATAACTGATCAATAATAATTTAAATAGTTTGAGTTAAAAATAATGTATTTAACTGTTTTGTCGAAAATTTATTTTTGGTAAATTAAT
>JBCFYV010001725.1:0-45102 GCA_039000515.1 Timema cristinae
GAATTACAAAACAAACTCAAGCACGTAGAATCCGGAATGATTCCAGACTCTCCAAAGTAGGACGTCAATGAGAGAGACGCAGGGCCCTTTGACCATTAGAAATAGCAAACTGATACTGCTTATTCCACCAGGGAAAAGGACGGTGGCGTGGATTTTGTGAATATTTAGGGATGGAAGCCCTCACAACCGTGATGACCATCGAAGTAAAATGTCCCGACCCAACATTGACTTCAGGAGAACAGGTCCATAAAATACGTTGAGTTCACGGAAACTATCCAAGTCAGCACGTTTAAGCGCCCATTGTGGTATCTGTGCAACACCAGGAGGACCTTTAAGTGGTGAAAGCAGAATGGGAAAATGATCACTGCCACATAGGTCCAGGTGAACCTTCCAAAGGAAGTAGCAGTGATCCCGGGGCTGCAAAAGGTTAATTCGATGGTGGAGGATACACCGTTAAAGGAGGGGAAATGTGTATGTTTCCCTGTGTTCAGTAGCACCAGGTCCCCCAAGACCAGAATATCCTCTACCATCCTCCCACGGGCGTACGTAAAATTTGGCCCCACAACAGGTTGTGAGCGTTAAAATACCAAAGAGGATTTAGGGTGCGGGAAGTTGTATAAAGAGGGCCTCTAGACGCTTCTTTGAAACACGTTCACGTGGTGGGAGGTAGATGCAGCATATTGTTACCTCCAAAGGGAGGGAGACTCTGACAGCAATCACTTGGAGATCAGATATAATATTTATAAACTTATGGTATATATTACTACGTGCGAGTATAGCCACACCTCCGCTGGCCCGATCAAAGTATGGCTTGTCGGTACGGTAACCATCGTACCCATGAAGCATCGAGTTGTCAGTTGGGTGGGAGTGGGTTTCCTGCAAACACAAGATGGGAGGATGCAGCAATGAATTCTATTGTTAAATTTCGTCTACACGAGCATATAAACCCCTACAATTCCAATGTAGTAGCGACATACTTTATTAATATAAAATTAGATTATCATTTACGCAATCCATGACACTATTGTTTAGAGATAGAAATTGATTTAGGACCGCTTAGGTTCTCTTGCCCTTTCAAGTGTCTCCTGGACCTCTCGTTTTAAGAGAGGCTTTCATTTCTCCAGAAGAGTTTGAGGCGTTGAATTATTTAGTGTAGGCTTTATTATAATCTTCAACGCTTTTTTGTTCTTATTCATATCAGTGGTCCCTCACTGGGCTTTGCTCAAAGCACTAGTGGGAGGCACCTTTGAGGTCTCACCTTCCCCACCCAGACCCAAACCTCTGGAGTAACAGATGTGTGTGCGAGCGGCGCAATGGCGACCCTCGTTTATTTGGTTCCCCGGGGAAGGCTCAAATGGGTCCTCGAGAAGGAATCGGGGGATCTCCTTAGGAGGGCTCGTGGGTATTTCCCGGGGTGGGTTTGGTGAGGCTTTCCTGAGTAAGACTATGGGGTGGCTCCCCGAGGAGGAGTCCTCGGTGGAACTGGTAGGGG
This sequence comes from Timema cristinae, assembly GCA_039000515.1. Lineage (NCBI taxonomy): Eukaryota > Metazoa > Arthropoda > Insecta > Phasmatodea > Timematidae > Timema > Timema cristinae. The sequence goes on from JBCFYV010001725.1 coordinate 1,493, forward strand.
AGAGGATCTTTGTGTAGGTGTCTCTTCCCGTTCAAATTGAGGTTTAGGAACCGGTGTAGTTGATGGAGCATGAATATTTGTTGTTTTGATTAGAGGCTAGTGGCGTTGGTAGAGAAGACGTCTCAGTAATATTAATTGCACAATGGCAGTAGGGACAGTTTATGTTCTGACTAACAATTTGACTATTTGAGGACCTAAATACTGGATCCTGAGCAGATACGTATTACTTGCATGCATGAGCATAAGAAATCTTCTTTTCAGATTGAATCGTCAGGACTTTTTATCTAGCTTCAATTTTGGACAGGCCTAAGAACAGGCAAATTGCGAACCTTTGCAATTTACGCAGAACTTAGGAGACTCACATCGTATATCGTGAGCCTGTATGGCAATCCCCAAACAATTATAGCACTCGATAAGTTAAAATGAATTAAATCTTTGAAATAATGTCTTGACTTGTCCATAATATGCGTGCACTAATGAATACAATATATGCCTATGCACGGTCATAAGATAAGTGAAAATTAGTAATATAGACTGTAACAGAAAAAGTTGGAAAAAAGAGCAAAACATTTTGCCAAAGAATGTATATGAAATAATATATTCTGTTATGAATATTGAATAAATGAGCATCATGATTTTCCAAAGGGCTTATGGTTCACCAAGCTATGTGAGCAGAAGTTGTTTATTTTAATTATTATGTCATTTCTAGTTAGGCGGTAGCTTATCCAATGATTTTTAGCTATGTTACCGCAACGTGATGGATTCACTTTAAAATCAATTTTGGCTATTGTGTTTTTTATTTTAAATTATTTTTTTCATCTGCTTATAAAAAATTTAAACTGCCTACAATCCTGAGAAAGTTTTTTTCGATCAATCCAGAAATTTTAGTGCCTCTTCCACCCCAACCATCGTTCACCCATTTCCGAGCCTCCTATTTTGAAATTCCAAACTTTCCAAATTGTATGTAATTCGGGGTGATCCTTTTACCAATTTACCAATTTGCCAAATTTAAGTTTTCTTCCACTTCTCTCAAACCCCTTTTAGGTTTCAACACTCCTATTTTGAAGTTTTAAGAGTTTTTTAGAAATCTAATATTGTTCTTTTTCATCCTGTCAAATTTAAGTTTTCAACGACATCAAAAATTTGTGTTCTGCATGTTTATAGTTGTATCACTTTCGATATCTTCCATTTCCCTGGTTTCCATTTTTATATAATTCCAATTATTCAGACATAGTTTGGCTATTCAAGCTGATCTATTTACTTACATGCCTGAATTAAATTTTCTACAATACGAAGTTGTATTTTATTAGTTTTAAAAATGTTGAGCCCCCATTTATTGGAATCAGTTTTAACATCGCAAAATTTTAGTATTTTCTATTTTTGATTATTTGGGGTGATCATCCTAACTACTTGAAAGTATTTATATTTTTCCACCACATTAATAATATTTTACTTTTAGTTTGTGAAATTCTTAGCTTTCCTTAAACCCAGATCTTGATTTTAAAACTAAAAATATATTTAATACTTTCTAAATATATATGAAATGTTTATTTTCTACCATGTTGATTGTTTGTCAGGGTTTGTTTGTCTTCTATCACACCGATGAGTAGTTTATCCTTTTAGTTTTTGAAATTTCAAGATTCCTAACGCCACTTATATAGATAAAATATTTAACACTAATTTTGTTTTTTGGAGTGTTCCCTGTATATTGCCGGCAAATTATAATTTTCTATCACCCCTAAAAGGTCTTTATTTATATTTATATTCTCCCTCCCCCTCCCCACCAGCTCTTCCAGAATTACATTTTAGATTTTGAATTATTCTAATTTTAACCTTTATTTAAATATACTATTTTTTACCTTTATTGAAATATACTAATTTTTACCTTAATTTTGAGTGCATTCCAAATTTCAGTTTTCTCCCACACCTAAACATATTTTTATATGTCAACCTCCGCCTCTCGCCTCTTTTCACCTATTTCCAGGGTCACACATAAAATTTAAAAAGTTTAGGCTCTCACGTTTATTTGAAAGAATCCCTTTAACTAATCTCTGAATTTATGTTTTCTTGCACACTGAGAAGTAGTTGTTTTTAGTATTTTGGGAAATTATAAATCTCTGCCCCTCTTCATTTTACAACTACCACTAGAAATTTAAAATTAAGACTTATTTGGTTATCTGGAGTCGTTCTTCCACCTATCAGTCAAATTAAATTTTTTACTACACCTAAAAGTTTTTTTCAATTTGTGGAACCTCCTTATTCCCACTCCCTTATTTCACAGAAACGCACTTAAGAATATAATTTTTCACAATTCAATAAATATTTGGTTTTGTCTCTCTAACTGCCTGTGGAATCTAAATTTGGTTCCACTCTAATAAGTAGTTATTTATATTAGTTTTGAAAATTTTGAAGTCCCTAACATTCTTTTATACAAATCACTCTTATACATATCATATATAAGGATTTATTTGTTTGTCTATATGTTTACCAACTTTTTGTTTTCTACCTCATCTAAAATAAAATAATTATAGCTTCCCACCTCCTCTCCCTCCTTATTTCTTGGAGCTCCATTTTGAAATTTTCCATTTATAGGGTTTTTTCTGGTTATATGAAACAATAGAGGAAAGTCGCCTAATTTGGGTAGGTACACTATTTCGAGTAAGGATGTGCTGCTACCTATCAACGAACACTGGAAGTTGAAGGAAAGGACGCTTCCTCATTGTTTGGCTGTTAACAACGCAGTAGTTCCACGAGTATCGGTGCAGTCAGTTTTAACATTTTATTTGTGTCCTGAAAGTTTTTGCTAAGCTCGAATAAATTCAAGATTACAAAGTAAAGGTATTTATATTTCTATATTTGATAATTTTGTTATAATTGGTATTAAAGTGACTTTCTTTAGAGGTTACATTTATTAAAATTAATAACTATTTGAACATATTTTTAGAATGTCAAAGATAATCATTTTATGGGGCCTATTATGGGTATCCCCAAATTAAGAACCCAAAACATTCTTCACAACAATGAATTAAAATATGATTTTTATAATAATCAAATATTTTCTAAAAAATATTAGAATATTTAAAAAACAAAATATAATGGTAAACCAATTTTAAGATATTGTAGTTTTATATTGTCTTTTATATTGAATATAAAAATAATTATTTATTTATTTATCTTTATGGAGCTTTAATGTCAAGTTATAATCTATAGATATCACTTAGCAATTTTATAAATAACTTGGAGTACTTTTCTTTGAAGACCAGCGTCCCTAAATAACATAACCTTTTTAAACTATTATAAAATAAATATTTACAGATAACTCCGAGGAAAAAATGGGATCCAGAACAAATGAAGGCGGAAGTTGTGGCCATTCGCAATAAGAAAATGGGAAGTCTTAAATCATCCCGTGTCTTTCATTTTCCTCAAACCACACTAGAGCACTACGTAAAGGATTTAGATAAATTTCCTAGAGACGTGGTTCAGACCAAAATAGGCAGGAAGCCAACACTACCCTTTGAATTAGAAAAGGATCTCGCAGACTAGTCTACTGCCTTATTATGGAAAATAGATTCTTTGGCCTTTCTCAAAGGGATGTTCGTCGCATGGCATATCAGATTGCTGTAAAAAAACGGAATTGCGAACGCCTTCTCTAAAAAGAATGAGCAGGCCGGGAAAAAATTGATGAAGAATTTATTAAGAAGAAATCTTCAGCTTGCTGTGCGCACTATTCAGGGTCTCTCATTGGCCCGAGTAAATATTTTCACTCCAGAGGCAGTTTCCAAGTTTTTTGACATTTTTTATCCTGCAATGGACAATATAAATAATTCTCCATCTAGGTTATACAACTGTGACGAAACCGGCATATCAATTGTACAACATAAGCCCACAAAAGTTGTGGGTCTAAAGGGAAAGCGAGAAATTGGAGCACTTCAAGCGGTTGAACGAGGGGCTCTTATAACTGTTGTCACTTGTATGAGACCTGCAGGCAACTTTTTCCTCCATTAATGATCTTCCCTCGAAATAACATGAAGATAGAACTCATGGATGGGGCTCCCCCTGGCCCTATTTATTCTTTCCGTTCGTCTGACTGGATACAAACGGACCTATTTACATATTGGTTTCGATACTTTATTTCCAGCGTGAAGCATACTGCAGAGTATCCTGCAATTCTCGTATTAGATGGACACTAATTTCACACGAGAAATTTAGGTGTTATAAACATGGGGTGAGAGAATCATGTGGCCATTGTGTGTTTGATCCCCCATAGCACCCACAAAATGCAGCCACTCGATGTCTCATTAATGGGGCCTTTTAAGACGTACTACGCCCAGGAAGTTGAGAAGTGGATTCGAAGAAATCTTTGACGAGTGGTCACTGTCTACCAAATAGGGGAAATTTTTGGAAAAGTGTACATGAGGGTAGTGACTGCTGAAGTGGCTGCTAGTGGTTTCCGCAAAACTGGATTGTTTCCTTGTAATAGGAACCACTTCCGACCTTGTGATTTTTCTGTCCTTGAAGAGCCCAAAGAGAACAATGCTGAGATCCCACAATAGCTCGATGACCTGCAGGAGCCTCAACCAGGGACATCCCATGATCCTGATCCTGTTCCTGTAACAACGCCACCTCAGATAAGGCTTATCCGGGCGTCTAACCTCAAATCAGTTCCCACTATACAAATTCAGCTTACTACAAGAAATTCCTGAACTGGATCTGCCCAGATCATCACCGGATCACCTTATAAACAACAGCTAGCAGAGTGTCAGAAAAAGTGTCCTTCATTAAAGAGAAACGGTAAGACTACGACTATTAAGAAACACCCTGAATTGAAAACACCAGTTTACCGTCGTAAGATAAGGGTTGCCAAACATTCGGAATCTTCAACAGAATCTGAGGATAATATTTCACTAGTTGATTCTGATGATGATCTTGATTTGGAACGTGAGAGTGAATCTGATGCAGAGTGTATTATTTGTGCAGGATTATTTTATGATGACCATGAAGGTGAGAATTGGGTTCGATGTGTGGTATGCAACAAATGGCCACACACAGATTGTATTGATCCATCTAATAAACAATTTGTGTGTGGTTTGTGCCTTTCAAAAAGAACAAAAAATCACTTTCTAAATCATTAATTTTTTGTGTAAGGATAATTGAGCATCCCCAAATTTGGAGCCTTAGGGTTCCTAATTTGGGGAGGCACATGCTTTTTTAAAATATTATTTAATCTTAAAATTTGCTCATAAGTAATATTTTCTTTTGCACTAAAGTGCAATAAACAACTAATTTTGTCTCAAATATCCATTGTATTATCATATGTTTCTTTTTAACTAAAATATTTTTACAAAATGCTCCCCAAATTAGGCGACTTTCCTCTAACTACAGCTTCCTGCCTAATTTTATCTTTAAAGCTCATTTATACATTTATTTTGAAGATCAAAATGTTCCAAGCACAGTCGAACCCTCTTTGGGATTAAATTGCGCAAAACTCCTTCTTATCGGATGACTACGACCTGAAAGGAACCTCCCTGCCTAATTTCATCTTACTTATAAACATCTTTTGTCTTACCATATCAAGTCTGACAAACTCAAGTCTGATCATAACAAGTCTGATCAATTATATTCTGACCAACTCAAGCCTAACCATCTCAAGTCTGATAAACTTTAGTCCAACCATCTCAAGTCTGATCAACTTAAGTCTGATCATCTCAAGTCAGACCAAATATAGTCTAGCCAACTCAAGTCAGGCATCTCAATTCTGGCCATCTCAAGTCAGACAGACTCAAGTCTTACCATCTCAAGTCTGACCAACTTTACTCTGACTAAATCAAGTCTGACCATCTTATGTCTAATCATCTAAAGTCTGGCAAACTTTAGTCTGACCAACTCAAGTCTGACCATCTTATGTCTAACCATATCAAGCACGTCTTGAATTATTTTACCATGGAATTACTTTTTAAATGATTAAATAGCCTAAACAGAAATATTCCATCGTGTTCAAGTACCTTGTTCGATTCTTTCAAAAGATTACTTATACAAATAAATGTTTTCTAAAGCACACAATTAGTGGTTGAAATGACAGTTTCAGCGCACTTTCTCCTATAAGGTTAACAGTGATCCTCCTTACACAGCATGTGGAGGCTCCACATGCTGTGTAAGGAGGATCACTTTCTCCCTGTAGACGCTTGGCGAGGCGGCTCAACCTGTTGGTCCCATACCGAATACGGGATTTTCTTGGTTGAAAACGACTGGTCCATGGGTAATTAGCGGGTAATAGTGGTATTGACCTGTCATAACAGCGCTCTCATTGGTTGAAATTGGTCAAGTGGTCTCGCCTACTCGCTCTCTGACTGGCTGTTGGTTTTCCCCTTCCCCTCCTGCCCCTCTCGCCCTTTTTCTGACACCCTCCTCCTGACCTCGTTCCGGACATATTGATTATTCTATTATTGCTTATTTATGTATACTCATAGCATTTTTATATATGAATATTTCTTTTTTATTTGAAATTAAATGTTTGTTCTTGATAATTAATTATTCATGATTGTTATTTGATTATTGCTAATTAATTATTGACTAGGATCGAGGTGCTGGAATTTTTTTATTTTTTTATTTTGGGGAGCAAACGGTTCGTGAAGTTTTGGCACGAACCTCGTGCTATGGCTGTCGGGGGTAGAATGAACATTGGCTCCTCCATCACAAGACTCTACTGGGCTGCCCGGAACAAACAGCACGAACTTCTACCATTTGAGGTAGAGTGTGATAAATGATTCCCCTGCCTTGAGACTCCCTTTCACTTCCCCCTCCTTAGAGGTATGTGTTGCAACCCCTTATATGGTAATGGGTTTTCCCGATGACGTAATCATTGCGTGTTATGTCACAACCCTGGTGCCAGTCTGTCAGGTCGACAAGACAAGTCAGAACAAGAATAATAGACATTTAGGTCATTGACCTAGGAAAAAGGGTTTCCCTATGACGTCATCGCAAACCTGGCACAACCCCTGAATTTTCCTCAAAGTGGGAGAGCATTGACACTGCTCTAATTATGCACAATCAGGGGCCTCGGAATTCACAGTTAGTGGCTGCTATTCCCCTCGACAAAAGTCTAATAAAATTGGTTGTTTAGTATCGTCTGTCGAAATGCATGGATGTGGATATCCGTCATGGTCCGGAAAAGTAAGGTAGAATTGTTCTAGAGTTTATGTGGAGTAAGGGAGAGTATAAATACCCCCCTCCCTGTTAACCTGAATGAAATTCGAATCCCTGACCTCCCCCCTGCCATAACGATATTAGCATGACATTTAGCTTGTGTAACCAATCCCGATACCACTTAAACAACAAAGAAATTTAATACTGCCGTAATTAACTTTTGCAAAAATTCATAAGTAATACAATTATGAAGATATTGAAAGTATTTAATGGTCAAAAATATATTTTGACGAAATAATATGTAACAGGGGTGAATACATAGAGACCGTTTGACGGGTAGACAAGACAAGAGTATATTGTGCCCATGAAGGATGGCGCAACTGTTTTCCCTGTCGCCAGGTTGGTGAGCAGAAAAGACAAGTCGGGTTAAGAATAGATCGCGAGGTCGAGACAAGAATATATCGTGAAGTTTAATTATGTCGCAATGGGTTTTCCCTGGCGCCACCTTGGCGGCTCAACAAGACGTGTCGGGACAAGAATAGATCGTGAACTATGTCATTGACCATGTTCTTCTTCTCGTACCTCGTGATGTCGATCGAGAAGGAGGTGGCTATAAAGAGGGGCGCCCACTTGGTTGTCTATTTATAAGCGTTTGTAGAACCGTTCAAGATGGACAAGTTAAAGTAGCTGGTAAATATTGTTGACGCCGTGAAGAACGTAAAATAGTGTGATCTAACCGTAGATCAAAAGTACTCGGTGGATAAATTAAAATAGGTCAATACAATGTTCGGGAGACGCCTAATAGCCTATCTAGATGGCGAGCTTTGTGTATTTTTACCCTGTCGTTTTGGTACTCTAACAGATGAAGACGTGTTTGAGCTTAATAAAGAAAAACTAGTATTTACCTGCACCGGAGTAAAACCCGGTTCACCTACCATTGTGAATTTTGAACTTGTTTAAAAGACGGTGCAGTTAAAAACAACAACAACAACAACAACAACATCGCGCAGTGGAGCAGTTAATACATATGCATCGTATCGCATGGTGGACCCTCAAACCATACAGCACGTTTAGCTCTCAGATGCACTCACCAGGCTTAGAACCGGATATATTAATTTAATGTTTGTGGGTCATACGATTGCGGGGCGTGCCTATATGACTGTAGAGAATATTTACAGTGTGGTGGTGTGTGATAGACATGTAATTTACAAAGTAGAGGAGTGAGGCTACATCGAGTTTTGTGACTCTAACTGTCACACGATAAGAGCGACTGAAATAATACCCTACGAGAGAATCGAGGTGGCTTAAATGTTTGATATAAAGTGTGCTGTTTACAATTTCCACAAAAGGGACGTTGTGGCTGTGTTGCCCAGGCCACTACCACCGCCCTTCCGAGCTCCACACCACCCACCACCTTCCTTCACAATGACGCCGCAGCAACCGCCCCCACCCTGAGAGACACAGGCGTACCCACCCCAAGAGACACCGGCGTACTCGCCCCCAGAGTCACAGGCGTACCAACCCCCAGAGTCACAGGCTTACCAGCCGTCAGAGTCACCCGAGTACCCGCCACCAGAGACATCTGCCTACCAGTCAGCAGAGTCACCCACGTACCCACCACCAGTGGAGGAGGAGGTAAAGTCCGAAGAACCCGTAAATCTCGAGGATTTGACAATGTACTAAACTTATTCAACTGTTAAAATTATGCGTGAAATGCTCAACAACTACATACTCGGTCTGGGCAGTTTCAGTAACGTTTTCCTTCCAAAGTCAATCTATTATTTGGATAGTAAGCGATTTTAATCTAAAGCACGCTGTATGATATAGCTCGGAGGACAAAGTGTGATGTTTAAAAGTGAATTAATAAACTAGACGTGCTCATGTGTTTGTAGCACTCTGCTGGCGTTATCGGAGCTAGCGGCGACATTTTGAATAAACGTGAGACGGGGAACGCATTTTGTGAGTAGAGAGCGTTGCTACTTGAGCGAGAGTGTTTATTTTTTCTCCCAGGGAAATTTCTTTTGCTGCATCTCCAATTGACATTATGCTATTTAAATGCGGTGGATCCTATGCAAAGCTCTCCAAACTTATTCGGCACAAACATCAATGTCCATCAAACACCTTCAAATCCTGCTCACCAGGATTACTGTTTGGACGAAGAGGTATTGTGCAGTGCGTTAGACCTGATCGAGAAAGAGGAATACAACCGTGTTAAGTGCTTAAACGAATACGAGAAAACCAAAAGTTATAACGTTGTGCTATCGGAAGAGACCATCAATGAACCGAATATTATTGTTCTTGAGTTTTTTGGAAGAGTAATATTGCCAGGTAAAAACTGTGGAGACATTGTCAATATACGTTTAGTGCCTCCCAACGTGCCCTGAACTATTTTGGAGGTGGCTCCTACTCATTTTCTAGATGGTAAATGTATTTTATATGGTTTTCTTGCTATGTATTGGTCACAAGACCTAAATATTACTTCTACTTGTTGTTATGAATGTTTTAAAACTAAGCAATTGCTGATTGTCAATAAAAAACTAGCAATAAAATGTCATTATTTTTAAATCCCTAAAATAAGTTGGTTGGAGAATCAAAGACCTGAAGGAGATGGCAACATTGTTGTGACTTTAGATTGCTACCTGAAGGGAAAGTAAATGGGTTGAATGGTTTTATTCTGAACGTTTCAACTTATCCATAATATTTATATATATTAAAAATATATAGTTTTAGAATATATACTTACGAGTATATCCTACACCTTAATGGGAACAAACCAGGACACGTACTAAGATACATAGATAATAAATATATTTAAGCCAAAGGTTCCCGGGTTCGATTCCCATGTCCACTTCTAAGTGAAATAATCTGCAGCAGAGCAGGGTAGTGGTTTGGGGATGGAATGCGTACCACCGAGGCGCAGTGGTCACTACTCGGCCTCTTACAGAATAGAGCAGATACATTCATTCTAGCTCACAAGGTCGACTGGAGAAGTTTGTTCCGGGCAGCCCAGTAGAGCCTTGTGATGGAGGAGCCAATGTTCATTCTACCCCCGACAGCCATAGCACGAGGTTCGTGCCAAAACGCATTTGCTCCCCAAAATAAATAAATAATAAAACTCCATCATCTCAATCCTAGCCAATAATTAATTAGCAATAATCAATTAAAAATCATTAATAATTAATCATCAAGAACCAACATTTAATTTCAAATAAAAAAGTAATATCCATATATAAAAATGCTATGAGTATACATAAATAAGCAATAATACAAGAACCAACATGTCCTAAACGGGGTCAGGAGGAGGGTGTCAGAAAAAGGGCGAGAGGGGAGGGAGGGGAAGGGGAAAACCAACAGCCAATCAGAGAGAGAGGAGTCGTGGTCATGTGACCAATTTCAACCAATGATAGCGCTGTTATCACAGGGCAATACCACTACTACCCACTAATTACCTATGGACCAGTCGTTTTCAACCAAGCAAATCCCGTCTTCGGTATGGGACCCACAGGTTGAGCCGCCTCACCAAGCGTCTACAGGGAGAAAGTGATGCTCCTTACACAGCATGTGGAGCCTCCACATGATGTGTAAGGAGGATCAATGTTAAGCTTATGAGAGAAAGTGCGCTGAAACTGTCAATTCAACCACTACTCACACCTTTATTGATTCTAACATAGCATTACTTTATAGATGATTAAATAGTTTAAACGGAAAGTTTTCATTATATTAAAGTACCTTGGTCAATTCTACCATAAAATGGTTTATAAGGAATAATTTTCTCTTCAGACTAGTAAAAGCACCCCTTGAATGAATCCACCATGGAAATTAGTGGTTTAGTTTGTTAAATCATTTATAACTTCATCTTAAACAAATCATGTATGGTATTAATGTTTCAAAAATTAGTTTAAACAAATATTAGACATCTAACTTCAGGTTATACGTATGTAAACTCTATTAATACCAAATAAATACGATTTTGTTTTATTGAATTTATAAAAAATAATGAAAATTTATAACTTATCCTCTTCTCACCAAAATGCATTGTACAACACCGTCTTGTAAAGGAGAAAATTATTAATATTATAAAAGATATTTTAATATAGAATATATTACGATACTAAGTTTTAAAAGAATAAATTCTGATAATATTCTACCCTCTCCTACACTAAAGTATTGTGAAAATAAAATAATAATAAATATAATAATTTGTAATATTTATGTAATAATGGGCGGTAAAGTTAACCAAGTCAAAAATAAAATTTAGATGAGCAGGAAACCAGAACCTCAGGACAACTGCGTGGCTCTATAGATATTGGTATTACCTCCGTGGACATCCTTGGAAAGCTGGGAGTTCTTGACCAGACCTTTTGTGATAAATATGTTTCTTTGTATCCATAGTTGCCTAAGTAATATTACTAACCCTAAACAATAGTAACAAAATTACAATAAAAGTTACTTCTGTTATGTTAGTTCAACAATTAATAAAATCAATGACACAAAACATAAGGTATGTTATTGAAAATGTGTATTCTTTAATTTCCATATAAATATATATATATATATATATATCCTCCCTAATAATATAACACTAAATTTACAATATAGCCACCTTGCCTTAGAATAGCTTAGTTAATGACATAATTTTGATCAACAATATTCTTAGAACATTTTTATTTTAAGTGTAGATTAGAATCTGTAGATGAAGGATGCATCTGATGGAGTTCGATGAAATTTGGAAATCTTGGCTTATTTTTTTTAAATTTGCTGCAAAAATGAAGGAACATATACACCTGCTGATTAATCTTGGAAATATATTCAAAAACTTAGTTGAATTTCGGCAAGCCAATCTGGCCAAGCCGGAAACCGAACCTGTGGCTTTCTATATATATATATATATATATCCCTCACTTGACCGTGATCAAAATAAACAAATTAATTTCCGACCATCATGGACAAAATTCCACTTTACTTTTCTTCTTTTCAAGCCAACATGGAGAGTACTCTTTTCAAGTCACGAGTTATTACACTTTCAAAAATCGTTCCAAATTGAGTATAAATAAAACCTTGCCTTAGATGAAAAATAGGTTTATCATAGACTCAATAAAAAATGAAACAAAAAGAATTAATTAGAACGGCGTAAAATGAGAATAAATTATGAAAAATTAAAAGTCCGTGAAAGAAAATACATGAATTCCAAGATAGAATATAAAATGTACCAAGAGTAATTACATTTAAAAGACGCGGTGAAAAACTCTAGTGTCAGTTTATCGAAACTATCCACGTAGCATCAAACCCATAGTTACATGTCTTGTCGCTAGGTTGCACTAGCTTACGTTCACTTGTTATAATTGATTATTATAGTTGATCTAAGGTAGATCTAAGGTGGCCTCATCAAAGGACCAAGCTTATATTTTCTCCTGTACACCTTTATACGTGTACAGGTAAATACTACTCCTACAACTGTTAACGCATGTTAGCATTGTTTTGTAGAGCTAGTTACACAATTTGAAATAATCATGGCTCCAAAAAATTTACACATTTATAAGTTCTATCACAACAAAAACCACGTGTCTGTTAAGCTGGAATGCAATTGTCCTTGCCCATTAAACACGAAGATGTCTTTAAGAAAAAAAATTTCCATGTGGGTAAGTACTTTTCTACAAATTTCTTAAATTCTGTTGTCAGGATTTTCAGAAGATACTTGACATTGTCTTAATACACTGATCCTACATTTAAATATTATATTCAATTTTATATTTTTTCTAGAACTGTTGAAACTTCTAATTCTTTTGAAAATGTCCATTTAAGCTTGATTTATTTTTCCACATAAATAATTTTAAGACGATTCAGAATGTGTATTGTATGTTATGCTAAAGGAAAAATTCCAATACCTAGCTGGGAAATAATTTGAAAATGATGACATTGTTCACACATAAAGTCTGGTAAACGTACATCAAAGCCCAATCTTACAATGTCACGCTAAAGTCCTCATAAATTAGGCCTAACCGTTGGTTAAACTTTGCGTTGTGTTTTACAATACTATTTTGATGTGCTCGTCAAGTTACGGACGGGTGCCGTCCATTAGTTCTTATCATCAAGCTTCTTGGAGCACTAGATTTGCTACTAAGCTTATGATTGGCTTAATTTGAACCAATAGATTGTAATTAACTGTTTAAATGTCTGTGAAGTTAAGAATTTGTTAGAAAAACAGATTAAAGTATAGTAAATGTTTATAGTGCTGTTTATAGCACGTCATGTTATTCTAATATCATATTCATACATATAAGTTTATAATACATAATGCTTTTTTCTATGCAAATAAAGATGGGTATACCTATTCTGTTTAAACAGGTGTGTATTTTAACGCTATTTTTTAAGCTTCAAAATAATTAAATAGATAAGTTAAACATTAAGTCATAGTCAATTTTTAAACACCCAATTTAATATTCAAATAAAAACCACCCTTAATTAACCATGGACGTGTAATGGAGGGGAGAAAGTGAAGGAAAAAAATTGTTAGAATAAAAAAATATTATCAAAAATCTATAGATTGTATATAAAACATTAGTTTAAAGTAGTGACAACGCTTTTCGACGCGATTAGGCCAACATTATATCATTTTGATAATATTTTTTTATTCTAACACCTTATTATATTCACTGTCATTACTTTAAACTAATGTTTTATATACAATCGATAGATTTTGACGACAGCTGACGATTAAAACTTAAACGAACATCGTAGCTTCTCCGAGTCAAAAGTTATACTAATTGCAAATCTCACCCCCCTGCGGGACGGGGTTTAGAATAGTCCCGCAGTAACCCCTGCTTGTCGTAAGAAGCGACTAAAAGGGGAGGCTTCTGTGCAGGACGTACCTCGTGTGGGACAAACCTATCCTATATCTTTCCTTTCACATCATTTTCTTCTTCCTTTACTTTCCACCTTTTTTTCACTCTTCCCCCTTCGCTTTATCTACCCTTACCTTTTTCTTCCTTTCCCCCACCGTTCATCCTGCACAGAGGCCTTTGGCCTTTCCGTTGACGACCTTGGCAACTAACCCGGCTATTCTCTGTTTATTATTGGATACCACTGCCTTGAGCTCCCGAATGAAAGTGCGCCGGTTGTAATATCTTGGTAGAAGGGCCTTAGGGATGACAATAACCGGGTACCCTACCTCGAGAAAAGACCGGTTGCGTTCACGAAGGCCCGGACGTAAAATTGGCACTTTCCTGCACCCACTTGCTGCGATGACCTCTCTCCTGGCGCAGCCCCACGCGAAGGTTGTCATGTCTAGCGTCGTGTGGGGTTTCCCGCCAGGAGGGTTAACAGGGCCTCATGTGGTAGAACCAACTTGGATCACCCTGGGTCTACGATCCGAGTATTGTTCAGGTTGTCCCCAAAAAAGGCATGGCCACCTCCATTGTCACCGCTGACACCTCACTGTCCGCTAGCAACGTACTGCCACACCCCGCTGGCAACTCACTGCCCGGCCCCTCACAGGGCCGTATTAATGATAAGAGCCGGAAACGGGTAAGGCCGTCCAGCCCTTTAACAGAAAAAGTCCAGGAAGTTGTGAGGCCCCAGCCCCGCTTCCTGGTAATGTCTCGAGTAGAGGAAAACGAAAGTCTTAAGCGAGTAAGCCCATTTATCCTCGAAAGAGTGATAAATGGTGCAGCACAGTCTGACGTATCAATAAGAAAACTGCGTGATGGCACTATAATGATACAAACAATAACAGATATTCAGTCCTCAAAAGTAATGGCAATCTCAAAAATACCGTTGAGCAATACGTCTCATATACCGGTGAAGGTGGAACCTCACAGGTTCCTCAATGTTTGCAAGGGAGTGGTCACTTGTTATGACCTCGACTGCGTAGGCATTGAGGATATCTGTGAGGAGCTTTCCCCTCAGCATGTCACCGAGGTCTACCGTATTATTACCAAAAAGAACGGACAAGAAAAGAAGACGGATACGTATATCCTCACATTTGCGACTCCTACCCTTCCGAAGGAGGTCCGAGCAGGCTTCCACGTGCTCAGGGTCCGGCCGTATGTCCCTAACCCTCGGCGCTGTTTTCAGTGCCAGGAATTTGGGCATACGAAGCTGCGATGCCGTGGTAAGCCAACCTGTGCGGATTGTGGACAGGAGGCTCACGAAACACCATGCGAGTCTCCTAAATACTGCGTCAACTGCAAGGGTCCGCATTCCGCCTGGTCTCGGGCCTGTCCAAAATGGAAGGTAGAGAAGAAAGTCCTGGAGATACAATCCGAAAAGAAGATCTCATATGCCCAGGCACGCAAGGAATACGTATCATGTCAAGCTCCGGTATTTCAAACTTCATATAGCCGGATTGTCAGTCAAAATATAAACTGTCCCAACTGCCATTGCGCAGTTAATATTGCTAAGGAGCCAACGCGACCAGTGCCATTGGTCTCTTCTCGAGACATTTATGTTGATTCCGCGCCAACTTCTGTGGCGCCTAAATTTTTAAAGGAGGCCAAACCGCCACAACGATCGTCTCCCCCACCTATACCCCCGAGGAGACCTCCTCGAGGAACTCCCCCGAGCCCACCTCGGGGAACACCCCCGAGCCCGCCTCGGGAAACACCCCCGAGCCCGCCTCGGGGAAACACCCCGAGCCCGCCTCGGGAAACCCCCCGGGCCCGCCTCGGGGCATTAAAACAAGGGCGGCCGTTGTTGAGCCTCTCACACCCACCTCTGGGCTTCCGGAGGTGGGGACGAGTTGCGGAACAGTTGAGGCCGCTAAGGCGAGTCCCACTGGTGCCTTGAAGAAGGACCAGCGAGAGACCGCCGAAAAATTTTTTATTAAAAAAGCGTCGAAGGCCTTAAAGCCTTCGAACAAGGATCAGACTACCCAGTCTCTCCAAAATAAGCCGAAGCCTCTCCTGAAGCGAGAGGTACAGGAGAGACTGGGAAAGGCAAGAGGGCCTAAAAAGGGCCTCAACAAATTTTTATTCTTAAAGGATAGTGAAATGGATTGCGAGGATAATTAAATTTCATACTAATAACTTATGTCGCTACTACAATGGAATTGTAGGGGTTTTTATGCTCGTGTAGAGGAAATTAAACTAATAATTTCTTCCCTGCATCCTTCCATATTGTGTTTGCAGGAGACCCACTTCCGCCCAACTGACAGCCCGATGCTTCGTGGGTACGATGTATATCGTACCGACAAGCCATTCTTCGATCAGGCTAGCGGAGGTGTGGCTATACTTGCACGTAGCAATATATATAATAAGTCTATAAATATTGTATCTGATCTCCAAGTGATCGCTGTCAGAGTCTCCCTTCCTATAGAAGTAACTGTATGCTGCATCTACCTCCCACCAGGTGAACGTGTTTCAAGGAGGAGCCTAGAGGCCCTCTTTAAACAACTTCCCGCCCCTATATTATCTTAGGGGACTTTAACGCACACAACCTGGTGTGGGGGTCTAATTATACAGACGCCCGCGGGAGGATGGTAGAGGATATTCTTGTCTCGGGAAACCTGGTGTTAATGAACACCGGGACCCAGACACACTTTTCCACCTTTAATGGTGTATCCTCTGCCATCGACCTAACTCTATGTAGCCCCGGGATCGCTGCCCACTTCCTTTGGGAGGTCCACTCGGATCTATGTGGCAGCGATCACTTTCCCATTTTGCTTTCGCTAATTGAAGACCCTCCCGGTATAGCACGTGCACCACAATGGGTGCTTAAACGTGCTGACTGGGATAAATTTCGCGAGCTCGCCGTATTTGTACAACCCCTTTCTCCGGACGTCGATGTTAATATTGCCCATTTTACTTCGACGGTCATCATGGCGGCGAGGGAATCTATCCCTAAATCCTCGCCAAACCCGCGCCACCATCCTGTTCCCTGGTGGAACGAGGAGTGTAGATTGGCCATTTCTGACCGTCGAAGAGCATTACGTCTCTTCCATCGGCGTCCTACCTTGGATAATCTAGAATCATTCCGGATTATGCGTGCTCGAGCTCGCCGTATCATTCGTGAAAGCAGAAGAGAGTCTTGGAGACAGTTTATATCTACCCTTACAATTTCCACTCCCACAACTAAGGTTTGGGACAATATTCGTAAATTACGTAGTAGCAAAAATACCATCAATAACATACCTGCCCTCATGTCAAATGGTACGCTTGTCTCCTCCCCTGTGGAGGTCGCCAATGTATTGGGCTCTATGTTCACCACCATATCTAGCACTGCAAGCTACTCAAATGAGTTTGCAGCGCATAAGCGGAACATAGAGCGCCATTCTATTGACTTTGGTCAGAGTCAGGGGGAGGATTACAACTCCCCCTTTACTTTAGATGAACTGACCTATGCCATGTCCCAGGCGGGTAGCACAGCTCCTGGCCCCGACGACATTAATTATGAAATGTTGCGCCAGTTACCCCCTGCTGGACGAGCATGTCTGTTGGACCTCTACAATAGTGTTTGGGAATCTCGTCAGTTCCCAACACTGTGGAGGCAAGCAACAATTATCCCTCTATATAAAAGTGGCAAGGGAAAATTAGAACCAACTAGTTATAGACCGATAGCCTTAACTAGTTGTGTATGCAAAATATTGGAAAAAATGATAAATAAACGATTAATATGGTATTTAGAATCCCGCAATCTACTATCAAATATTCAATGTGGTTTTCGCCGCAACCGATCTACGGTGGATCATCTCGTCCGTCTCGAGACGGCAGTTCGTGACGCCTTTCTCCATAAACAGCATCTTTTGGCAGTTTTCTTTGACTTGGAGAAAGCGTACGATACCACATGGCGGTACGGCATTTTAAAAACCCTTTTTAACTGGGGGTTCCGTGGGAACCTCCCTGTTTTTATAGCTAATTTTATGTCAGATAGACACTTCCGGGTAAGGTTAAACAACACCTTATCCGATGATTTTATTCAAGAAAATGGGGTGCCCCAGGGCAGTATTTTAAGCTGTGCGTTGTTCGCCATTGCAATAAATGGCATTGTGGACAACGTACACCTTCCTGTCCGTTCATGCCTCTTTGTGGATGACTACGCAATTTATTGTAGTTCATCGAGTCTCCACAGGGCTGAACGGCAGATACAACTCTCTGTCAACAATCTATGGTCGTGGGCATCGCGTAATGGCTTTCGCTTCTCTTCAGCCAAGACGACGGTCGTCCACTTCCATAGATTACGTGGAATACAACAAGTCCCCAGTATTTTAATGAATCACGTTGTTTTACCTGTCTCGGAGACCGTAAAGTTTCTGGGACTTTTATTTGATTTTAAATTAACCTGGATTCCCCACATCAAAGACCTGAAAGCGAGGTGCATAAAAGCACTCAACCTGCTTAAAGTGGTTAGCGGTCGGTCCTGGGGGGCTGATAGGGAAACCTTGATGCGCCTGTATAGGGCCTTGGTAAGATCGAAACTAGATTACGGCAGTTTTGTGTATGCATCAGCGAGACCTTCGGCGTTGAAGATGCTGGATAGTGTCCACCATGCTGGCATACGACTGGCTACTGGTGCATTTCGTACCAGTCCAGTCGTCAGTATCTGTGCCGACGCCGGTGAGCCCCCTCTCTCTTACCGGCGGTCCTATCTTCTGGCATCTTACGTTTCAAAACTTCACTGCATGCCGGAGCATGTTGCCTACCGACCTGTGTTTCATCCCCCTAACCGTGTCTTGTATGAAACCAAATGGCGTAGTACAAGGCCGGTTGGGATCAGGATGCTATCGGTATTCGACACGTGTGGGATAGTCCTGCCAAAGGCTATCCCCACATACCCAGGTCGAGTTTCTCCCTGGAAGATTCGCCTACCTCAATGCCATTATGATCTTGCCAAGTTCCCTAAAGCGACCACCCGCCGATTATATATGAGAGGACATTTAATGAGCTCCTCTCCACTCGCTTTCAGGGCTTTGAGCGCATCTATACGGATGGCTCCAAGTGTGGGGCTTCCGTGGGATGCGCATTTGTTGTGGAGGGAAACAATTTTAAATTTGGTTTACCTGGTGAATCCAGTGTTTTTATGGCTGAATTATACGCCATTTTTAAATCTCTGTGTTTTGTGTATCGTAAGTGTCACCGTTCTGTTCTCATCTGCACGGATTCCATGAGTGCTATGTTGGCATTGTCCACTCTCTACTCGTGGAATCCTCTCGTGCAGATGATTCACGAACAAATTTTAAAAATTGATTCATTAAGCACCCGGCTCGCCTTTTGCTGGATTCCTGGTCACGCTGGTCTTCCAGGAAATGAACTGGCGGACCAGGCGGCCAAGGAGGCAGCACGTATGCCTCCGGAGGCGAGTTTGGGTGTCATGTTTTTAGATCTAAAGGGTTATGTTCGGCGTGGAGTCTTACGCACCTGGCACGAGCAGTGGGTCTCGACCCCTGCTCAGAACAAGCTGCGGTCCATCAGGGACGGTGTGTCGCGATGGCCCTCTTCTATACGAAAGTCTAGAAGAGAGGAGGTCATCGTGACGAGACTCCGCGTCGGGCATACTGCATTGACCCATAGTTTTTTACTAAGAGGGGATCCACCTCCAGTGTGTGAGTTTTGTGATACTCCCCTTAGTGTGCATCACATTTTGGTGGAGTGTCGCAAACTAGCCCCTATCCGTCTGGCTCTTGATTTTAAAGGTGACTTACGTTTTTTATTACGCGATAGTGCGGATGGAGTTATTTGTTTACTCCGTTTTATACGCCAGGCGGATCTTTTTAATGCCATTTGAGTCACTTTTATAAAGTGGCTCTTTTGGATAATATCTCATATTGAGATCTTTTTAACAGTTTTATTACAATTTAACATGTTGTTTTGTCTTTTTAACGTATTATCATTTTAACATGTTTTGTCCTTTTAACGTGTTATATTTTAATATGTTTGTTTTGTCTTTTTATTGGAGTGATACACTTGTGGTTTTTTTTTAGCAGGTGTATCACTTAATTTATACCAAGAGCCCATTTGAGCACTCCTATGGAGTGTCTCAGATGGTGAATGTTTTATCTCTTTCCCCTATGGGGATTTTATTATGTTTTTTATATATTTCAAGGCCCTAATGACCTAGATGTGTCGATGGGCCGTTAAACAATAATAATAATAATGCAAATCTCAATACGCAGCAAAATAACCTCAAAATGGCGGCGCTTCCCCCTCCTACTTGCGCGATGCGTCACTGTTCTCGCGTATCGAAATGCATTCTTTGATACTTTAGCTATCCACTGGTATAATTTAATTTTGGATGTAGAGGATAGATTCGAAACTACAACGCTAAACTGTCTCCCCCAATTTAGTTATCATTAGGTTTTTTGGATTGCCCCCATATGGTAGCCAATTTAAAGACGTAATCACGTCAAAACACGTCCCCTAATAGCCATTCAGGCCTACACATAATAGCTTACAAGACGATAATAACATTGGTAGACCTACAGCTATTGTCAATTACTTATAACGACAACAAGAAATGGCCACTCTAAATCGCGAAGTGAGACCATTGAAAAGAATTTACATATTTTGAATAGGAATGAAGAACCTGTAGGGCTAAGCCAAAATAGTTGTGGTAGAAAATCGACATCAGGAATTAAAAACCTCTGCCCCACGTCCTACGATGACTTAAATATCACTCTATAAAAACTTGCCCAAAAGAACCGTTGGCATTCCAAATTAAACAGCTTTAATAAATAGAAGGAATAAATTTGACATGTTTATTTTTTATAATCTCGGTGTTAAATTGGAAGTAATTTGTTCATTAAAAAATGTTGAAATGGTCGGGATTGAACATGAGTAAATTTATTATTCGGATGACGCCGTACCATGTACAACAAAGAGCTACATACTTAATTTCTTGAAAGTTAGAACTATAACACCGCCAATCTGTGAATAGGTAATCATTGGTAAAACATATTTAAATACAGGTGAACAATATTAAAATCAAGAGAATATATAAATAACAGTCCAAATTTTTCTAAAAATAATAATGTAACCTCACTTGAATAATAACAATTGCCATAAAACAATATGGCGGAAGGTTTGAAAGTTAACGTGAACCTTAAAATGCTAATCAGAAGGTAAACCTTGCATTAACTTAACGAGCACTTTAACGAGAACGCTAGCTATAACCGAACATTGTAAAATCCAAATTAATGGTCATTATCGCTTAACCGTATATTAAGCTCTAACGAATAGAATAACATGACATTGTAAGATTGGGCCTAAAAAAAAGCTTACATACTCTATATCGTACATTTTTTATAAATCTTAGCGAAATATCTATATGCGCTTGATACATAAGACAATATGTTAACATTACATCTGGATTGTGAAAATTGAAAAATGACACCTGGACACGGGAATCGAGCCCGGGAGCTTTGGCTTAGTACGCCACTTCTCTAGCCACTGAGCTATCCAGGGACCCTGGGCTCAAGACGAATCCTGGATAGAAAGATGTACTCATTGTTTTAATCATCAAAGGGATGGGTGCTATAATTTTTCTCGTACTCATAGAATACTTTAGAGTATCACCTAAAGTAAAATGTTTAAACGAAAAATAATGTACAATATATTAATTATTTATTCGATTTCTTAGTGTTTATACTCTTTATAAACATCATTCAAGATCTACCACTATAGCTCAGCTAAGAAATCAAGTTAAAATGCTAAATATAAGTTCATTCCCAACGCAGAATGTATATCGCAATCACCTTACCATCTACCGTGAAAGTAAGTTATTAGTACAAAGGAACAAGAACTCGGGATAAACTTCAATTTTTAGACATGAAACATTTAAAAGAAATTTTACTAATTGATAATAATGAATATTTATTTTGCTTTCAACACTGTTTAATGGTTATTATAGATGTTTAAATAAATGTAGTTCTTTTGATCTTTTAGTGTTTATACTATTTTTAAACCTCACTCTCATAATGACAAATATGTTTCAAACTGCTGAGGAGTCCAGTTTGAATGCTAATGATGGCTGGCTTAATTCCAGGTCTTACAAATATAAATCTATATAAAATAGATGTTTTAAGAATAGAATGCTACCCAAATATGTTTATATTTAAACTAATATTTATTTATGTTCATCTAAAGTTAAATTCAGATGTTTGAACATAAGATGGTTAGACTTGAGAAAAATAATAAATAAATATAGTAATAATCCTCAAACATAGCTACCTTCTTGATATTACACTAAATGAATGAATTTATTAATTAATTTCTTATTTCCCATCTGCGGGAAGGGGTATAGAATAGTCCCGCAGTAACCCCTGTTTGTCGTAAGAGGCGACTAAAAGGGGAGGCTTCTGTGCAGGACGTACCTCGTGTAGGAAAAACCTTTCCTATATCTTTCCTTTCTCCTTTTTTCCTTCTTTCTTTCTCTCCTTCCTTCTTTCTTTCTCTCCTTCCTTCTTCTCCATTCTATCATTTTCTTTACTTCTTTCTTCCCTTCCCCCTGCCGTTCATCCTGCAGGGAGGCCTTTGGCCTCTCCGTTGACGACCTCAGCTACTGACCCGGCTCTTCTCGGAAAATTACTGGTTACCGTTGCGATTGAGCTCCTGGATGAAAGTGCGCCGGTTCTAATATCTTAGTAGAAGGGCCTTAGGGATGACAATAACCGGGTACCCTACTTTGTGAAAAGATCGGTTCAGTTCATGAGGGCCCGGACGTAAAATTGGCATTTTCCTACACCCACTTGCTGCGAAGACCTCTCTCTCTCAGCGATGCTCTATGTGAAGGTTGTCATGTTTAGTGTCGTATAGGGCCTCTCGTCGGGACAGTTAACAGGGCCATATGTGGTAGAACCAACTTGGATCACCCTGGGTCTACGATCCGAGTAATGTGTAGGTTGTCCCCAATTACAGCATGGCCGATAATATTGTCGCCGCTGGCATCGTACTGCCAAACCCTGCTGGCAACTCACTGCCCGGCCTCTCACAGGGCCTTAATATAGATAAGAGGCGGAAACGGGTAAGGCCGTCCAGCCCAACGATAGAAAAGGTCCAGGAAGTGGTGAGGCCTCAGCCCCGCTTCCTGGTAATGTCTCGAGCAGAGGAAAACGAAAGTCTAAAGCGAGTAAGCTCATTTATCCTCGAAAGAGTGATAAATGGTGTAGCACAGTCTGACGTATCAATAAGAAAACTGCGTGATGGCACGATAATGATACAGACAACAACTGACATTCACTCCTCAAGAGTAATGGCAATCTCGGAAATACCGTTGAGTAATACGTCTCATATACCGGTGAAGGTGGAACCTCACAGGTTCCTCAAGGTTTGCAAGGGAGTGGTCACTTGCTATTACCTCGACTGCGTGAGCATTGAGGATATCTGTGAGGAGCTTTACCCTCAGCACGTCACCGAAGTGTACCGCATTGGCACCAAAACGAACCGACGAGATAAAAAAAAACCTACACGTATATCCTTACTTTTGAGACACCTACCCTTCCAAAGGAGGACCGAGCTGGTTTCCACGTACTCAGGGTCCGGCCGTATGTCCCTAATCCTAGGCGCTGTTTTCAGTGTCGGGGATTTGGGCATATGAAGCTGCGGTCCCGTGGTAAGCCGACCTGTGTGGATTGTGGACAAGAGGCTCACGAAACACCATGTGAGTCTCCGAAGCTCTGCGTAAACTGCAAGGGTCCACACTCTGCCTGATCTCGGGCTTGTCCGAAATGGAAGGTAGAAAAAAGTCCTTGAGATTCAATCCGAAAAAAAGATCTCATATGCCCAGGCACGCAAGGAATACGCACCTAGTGAGGCTCCAGTATTTCAAACATCATACAGCCAGATTATCAGTCAAAACATTAACCGTCCCAATTGCCATTGCGCAGTTAATCTCGCTAAGACGTCATCATGACCTGTGCCATTGGTCTCTGCTCGAGACATCCGTATTGAAAACGCGCCAACTAAGGTGTCACCAAAATTGTCACTGGGGGTAAAACTGCCACCTAAGTCATATTCCCCACCTGTACAACCCAGGATGGCTCCTCGGGGAACCCTCCCGAGCACTCCTCGGGGAACCCCCCTGAACCCTCCTCGGGAATCACCCCCGAGTCAACCTCGGGAAACACCCTCAGGCCCTACTTTGGAAACACCCCCGAGACCACCTCGGGGAACACCTCCGAGCCCTCCTCGGGGAAATAAATTACGTGCGGCCACTGTTGAGTCACTCACTCTCGCCCCTGGGCCTCCAGAGGCCGGGATGAGTGGCGAAACAGGTGAGGCGATCAAGGCGAGTCCCACTGGTGCCTTGAAAAGGACCAGCGAGAGACCACAAACAAAATATAAAAAAGCGCCGAAAGCCTTAACAAAGCCTTCGCGCAAGGATCTGACTACCCAGTCTCTCCAAAATAAACCAAAGCCTCTCCTGAAGCGGGAGGTCCAGGAGAGACTGGGAAAGGCTAGAGGACCTAAAAAGGCCCTCAACCAATTGTTATTTTTAAGAGCTAGTGTCATGGATTGCGAGGATAACTAAATCTTATATTAATAAAGTATGTCGCTACTACGATGGAATTGTAGGGGTTTCTATGCTCGTGTAGAGGAAATTAAACAACAAATTTCTTCCCTGCATCCTTCCATCTTGTGTTTAAAGGATACTCACTTCCGCCCAAATGACAACCCGATGCTTCGTGGGTACGATGTGTATCGTAACGACAAGCCTTTCTTTGATCGGGCTAGCGGAGGTGTGGCTATATTCGCACGACGCAATATATATCACAAAAATATTAATATCGTTTCTGATCTCCAAGTGATTGCTGTTAGAGTCTCCCTCCCTTTGGAGGTAACAATATTCTGATTCTACCTCCCACCGGGAGAGCGTGTTCCTAAGAGGACCCTAGAGGCCCTCTTTATACAACTTCCCGCCCCCTATATCATCTTGGGGGACTTTAAAGCGCATAACCTGGTGTGGGGGTCCAATTTTACTAACGCCCGTGGGAGGATGGTAGAGGGTATTCTAGTCTCGGGAAACCTGGTGCTAATGAACACCAGGACCCAGACACACTTCTCTACCTTTAATGGTGTATCCTCTGCCATCGACCTAACCTTTTGTAGTCCCGGGATCGCTGCCCACTTCCTTTGGGAGGTCCACTCGGACCTATGTGGCAGTGATCATTTTCCCATTCTACTCTCACCACTTGAAGATCCTCCCAGTACAGTAAGGATACCCCAATGGGTGCTAAAACGTGCTGACTGGGATAGATTCCGCGAGCTCGCTGTATTTGGTGAATCCCAACATCCTGACTTCGAAGGTCATCGCGGCGGCGAGTGCTTCCATCCTAAATCCTCGCAAATCCATGCCACCATCCTGTTCCCTGGTGGAACGAGGAGTGTCGGTTGGCTATTTCTGATCGTCGAAGGGCCCTACGCCTCTTTCATCGACGTCCAACTTTGGAGAATTTGGAAACATTCCGGATTCTACGCGCTCGAGCTCGCCGTGTTATTCGAGAAAGCAGAAGAGAGTCTCTTGGAGACAGTTTATTTCTACACTTACAATTACCACTTCCACAACTAAGGTTTGGGACAATATACGTAAATTAAGTGGTAACAAAAATTCCATTAATAGTATACCTGCCCTCATGTCTAATTGTTCGCTTGTCTCCTCCCCTGTGGAGGCTGTCAATGAATTGGGCTCGATGTTCGCCGCGATTTCAAACACCGACAGCTACGCTAACGATTTCACGGTGCATAAGCGAAACGTCGAGCACCATGCTATTGATTTTGGCCAAAGTCGGGGGGAGGAATATAACTCCTCCTTTACTATAGAGGAACTTATATATGCTCTGTCCCAGGTGGACAACACAGCTTCTGGCCCGGATGATATCCACTACGAAATGTTGTGCCAACTGCCCCCTGCCGGACGGGCGTTCTTCTTAGATCTCTACAATTGTGTTTGGGAATCTCATCAATTCCCAACACTGTGGAGGAGGCAAGCCACCGTTATCCCATTATATAAAAGTGGCAAGGATAAATTAGAGCCAACTATTTATAGACCTATAGCATTAACTAGTTGTGTATGCAAAATATTAGAGAAAATGATCAATAAAAGATTTATATGGTATTTAGAATCCCGCAATCTACTATCCATATGCAATGTGGCTTATTCCGTAAC
The DNA here is from genome assembly GCA_039000515.1 of Timema cristinae. Taxonomy (NCBI): domain Eukaryota; kingdom Metazoa; phylum Arthropoda; class Insecta; order Phasmatodea; family Timematidae; genus Timema; species Timema cristinae. The sequence continues at coordinate 27,728 of JBCFYV010001725.1, forward strand.
CGATCCACGGTGGATCATCTTGTTCGCCTTGAGACACCAGTTCGTGATGCCTTCCTTTTTAAACAACACCTCTTGGCTGTCTTCTTTGATTTGTAGAAGTCTTACGACACCACCTGGCGGTACGGCATTTTAAAAACCCTGTTTAATTGGGTATTCCGGGGGATCCTCCCTGTTTTTATATATAATTTTATGTCAGATAGATACTTCCGGGAAAGGTTAAACAACACCTTATCCGTTAATTTTATTCAAGAAAATGGGGTTCCTGAGGGTAGTATTTTAAGCTGTACGTTATTCGCTATCGCGATAAATAGCATTGTAGACAACGTGCGCTTACCTGTTCGTTCATGCCTTTTCATGGATGACATCGCAATTTATTGCAGTTCATCGAGTCTCCAAAAAGCTGAACGTCAGATACAATTAGCTGTCAACAATCTCTGAATATTGGCATCGCGTAGTGGCTTTACCTTCTCAGCGGCCAAGACGACGGTCGTCCACTTCCACAGATTACGCGGAATACAGCCAGCCCCCAATATTTTAATGAACTACGTTGTTATACCAGTCTCGGAGAGCGTAAGGTTCCTGGGACTTTTATTTGATTTTAAACTAACTTGGATCTCCCACATCAAAGACCTGAAATCGAGGTGTATCAAAGCATTGAATTTGCTCAAAGTAGTTAGCGATCGGTCCTGGGGTGCTGATAGGGAAACCTTGATACGCCTGTACAGGGCCTTGGTCAGATCTAAACTATATAACGGCAGTTTTGTTTATGGCTCAGCTAGACCCTCGGCATTAAAGATGCTAGATAGTGTCCACCATGCTGGCATTCGACTGGCTACTGGTGCCTTTCGTACCAGTCCAGTCGTCAGCATCAGTACTGGCGCCGGTGAGCCCCCTCTTTCTTACCGGTGGTCCTATCTTCTGGCATCTTACGTGTCGAAACTTCATTGCATGGCGCAGCAAGTTGCCTATCGTCCTGTATTTCATCCCCCTAACCATGTCTTGTATGAAATTAATGGCGTAGTGCAAGGCCGGTTGGGATCAAGATGCTATCGGTTTTCGACACGCGTGGGATAGTCTTGCCAAAGGCTATCCCCACATCCCCAGGTCGAGTTTCTCCCTGGAAGATACGCCTACCTCAATGCCATTTTGACCTTGCCACGTTCTCTAAAGCGACCACCCCACACTTCTTATACGAGAGGACTTTAATGAGCTCCTCGCAACCCACTTTTGGGGTTTTAAACGCATTTACACGGATGGCTCAAAATGCGGGAACTCCGTGGGATGTGCCTTTGTTGTGGAAGGATTCAACTTTAAATTTGCTTTACCTGGTGAATCCAGTGTTTTTACAGCTGAACTATATACCATTTTTAAATCGTTATGTTTTGTATATCGTAAGTGTCACCGTTCTGTTCTCATCTAACCAGATCTCCATGAGTGCTCTGTTGGCATTGTCCACTCTCTAATCGTGGAATCCTCTCGTGCAGATAATTTACGAACAAATTTTAAAAATTGATTCATTAAGCACCCGGCTCGCCTTTTGCTGGATTCCTGGTCACGCCGGTCTTTCAGGAAATGAACTGGCGGACCAGGCGTCCAAGGAGGCAGCACGCCTGCCTCTTGAGGCGAATCTGGGTGTCATGTTTTTAGATCTAAAGGGCTATGTTTTTTGTGGGGTATTATGCACCTGGCACGAGCAGTGGGTTTCGACCCCTGCTCAGAACAAGCTGCGGTCCATCAGGGACGGTGTGTCGCGGTAGCCCTCTTTTATACCAAAGTCTAGAAGAGAGGAGGTCATCGTGACAAGACTCCGCGTCGGACACACATCATTGACCCATGGGTATTTATTGAGAGGGGACCCACCCCCAGTGTGTGAGTTTTGCAATGCTCCTCTTAGTGTGTATCACATTTTGGTGGAGTGTCGTAAATATGCCCCTATCCGCCTGGCTCTTGATTTTAAAGGTGACCTACGTTTTTTATTACGCGATAGCGTGGATGGAGTTATTTGTTTACTCCGTTTTATACGCCAAGTGGATCTTTTTAATGTCATTTGAGTCACTTTTATAAAGTGGCTCATTTGGATATTATCTCATATTGAGATCTTTTTAACATTCTTTGATACTTTTGTTTTTACGTTTTAACAGTTTTATTACAATTTAACACGTTGTTTTGACTTTATGACTTATTATCATTTTAACATATGTCATTTTAACGTGTTATATTTTAATATTTTTGTTTTGTCTTTTTATTGGAGTGATACACCTGTGGTTTTTTTTAGCAGGTGTATCACTTAATTTATACTAAGAGCTCATTTGAGCACTCCTATGGAGTGTCTCAGATGGTGAATGAATATCTTTCTCCCCTATGGGGATTTTATTATGTTTTTTAATATATTTCAAGGCCTAATGTCCTCGATGTGTCTATGAGCCTTTAAACCATAATAATAGTAATAATAATAATAATAATTTATTATTTGAGGTATTAATGGCTAAGGCGTAAAATATATTTAATTCTTTCATTACAAAGATGATAGTTAGAGGAATTTTCTGCGTTCCACTGAACGTTTTAAAATTAATGGGTTCTCTATTATTACCATCGTCTAGAGATTTCCCGGAAATACCTAATGATGAGTGAAAAATTGATAAGCTATGCTTATGATGAAAGAATACAAACCGATTTCTATCAACGTTCCCTTTTTCTTAAAAATGTCATGTATTTTCTTCGAAATCCCTCGAGGCACGACTCACACTCGCATGGACTTAAGGTGCGCTTCAGTCCACAAATGATGACAGGGCCTAAAGTATCATTACGTAAAGATCAAAGCAGACAATATCTTGTTGAAGGCTGACATCTTGAAGGATGAACGAGAGAGAGAAGATGGACAGAATGATGAGGTTTGTCAGTTGAGGCGATGGGTGATAAGCGATGGCGAATGGGCGGGAGGGCAGGGAGACGAAACACCTTTGTCTCATGAGCTCTTATATGTGTCCTGGTATGTCCATGTCTCATATTCGGAATAACCACTTATTTATTGATTTTTATGGGAAATAAAGTCAAATAATAAGGTTTTGCATGTGTCCTGGTATGCCCCTTTTATAAATACTTAGTTTATTTAATTTTTCTATCAATTTTCATGATTATAAAAAAAGTGTTTGTGTGTCTATTATGAATGTTGCGCGATACATACTGCACACATAGGTCTGAAATTTAAGGTAGGGCTTAGTTAGTTGCCCCTGTATATGAACATGTGCACCTTAATGCTGGAATTTCATAATTTGGGTTTGATTTTTTAATTAATAAAAAAATGGGTTGGAAGAAATAAAACGAAGATATTTTGTTCTCTCTGTTTGAAGCAAATAAAATTGATGTCCGGGGCAACACCAGTTACTTCTGTTAGAATCAAATAGTATGAGACAAAATCTCCTTCATTCTCTTTTATTTTACTTTAAAACAAATACACATAACCAAAACCATAGCAACCAGAATCAACAATCACAAATACCATTCTCCCTTTTATTCACAAAATTCCAGTTTATCCAACAATACCGTGAAATAATTACACATTTAAAAATCATACTATATAAAAGTGTTTTGTATAATCATTGTTAATTGCAATAATCGTTGATAGTGTTTTTTTTAATGATCTAAGGCTTTTACAGTTTATTTTATTTGTCTGTAGAGACTGTTCTTATGTCGTGTGGGCAAGCATTGTAGCATTGGACTGCATAAGTACACAAAAAAATGTCCTAAGCTTACCCCATTTGTATGACGGCCGGAACCACACGGAACACTAACGCTAGTGAATATCAGACACACCTTCTCGGGACCACGACAAAAATAATACTGTTCTCCGATTTTGTGATATAGTTGTTCCAAATACCTTGAGTAGCAAATAACATGTGCTGTGATGATAACCTGCTCGCCCTATTCTAGGATGATCGAGAAAATTTAAAGAACTTTGTAGAAGCTATGTTGTCATGCGCATGTTTTGTTCCTGATTGTTCCAGGTTGTGACCCCACCCCGTTTTGCCTGTCTCTCCTTTTTCTGGGTTGTGTGGTATATATACTGGCGCCTGAGCAATCAGAGGCCACTCTTGGACTTAATCGTATTTGGAAAAGGAGAAGTTCCAGCTTCAATCATATTAATATAATGTAAGATCCAAATTCTTTTTCGGCTTCTTTAAACTTTTTCTTTTTATCTAAATTAATTTTCTAAATTCTTTTTTGGCATTTTCTAATAACTTTAAAATATAAAATAAAAATATAATATTTGTAAATTTCGTTCTTCTTTTTTCTATGTTAATTAGTAGCAGGGTCGAGGCATTTATATCGCTAGTCGATCTGTGTTTTGTTCCTCGGTAATGATCGATTATAAACCTTTGGGTGTTATCGATATTTTGTCTTTGACTCTATTACCAATCTTGAATGTTGTAACTATTCTGATATTTAGTTTTATTTGGGTAAAACTTAAAATATGGTCGCGGGAACATTAAACTTATTGAACGTAAATGAACGATCTATTTATCAACGAGTTCCCAACATTAACGTATAGCTATTTATTGTTTTTATCAAATATTGTGGAATTGTATTAAATAATGTAAATAATTGGATATAATTTAGGGTAAATATTATATGGCTTGTTTAAGCGTTTTATTGGTTTATATTCTGGGTGTTTATGGGAAATACACTTTGGTAATTAACTATTTAAGGATAACTTGGTTAATGATAAGTTTTCTCTAGTAACTTAATGAACTCATGACTAAATTTGAGATAACCTTTTAACGAGCTGAAACCATTTCATAATATTTGGTTTGTCTGTGATAATGACACTCAAGTTAAATGATTGATGTTTTATATCATATAAACGTTGTAATTTTGCTAATAATACTATAAGATTTTGATAACATTTCTGATGTTTAGTGAATATCATTTTTATCATATTAAATTATAATATATATTATATTATTATATATATATTCTCACAATATTGAATGTCTGTCAAATAAATACCGACTTGACACAAATTCATGCTCTAATTCATAAAATTGTTCCACCATACCGTAGGTACATTAAGATAAGTTATATGTAAGTTATTTTATGGTAAACTAAATTTAGGAGTAAATTCCCTTTTTTTACCAACTCTTGAGATAGACCGTCCTTATATTTAATTCCGCGACTGGTGGGAGTTGCGAGGTCTGTTTTTCGAATGCTTGGCCTAATATATTCAAAGTACTGATCGCCAATCACTCGCTCCTATTGTCCCCTTTTTTGCCCCTTTTGGATTTTGTTGTTTTTTTGGACCTTCTGCGTTTTCCTTAATTTAGTTAAGGATGGTTCAGCATGTAAATTTGGCTAACAAACATTTAGCTACGCATTGCTCGATAGATATTTGTTGTAACGTGTAATAATGGATACGTGAGCTCAGTATTAGAGAGAACTGAGCTGAGGTGATCCGCACTCGCCCTCTCAAAATGCCGCCCTCACCCCTCACCCACCATAACATGACCCAGTTAATGTGTTACTAATCCCATCTTGTGGTGGATGACTCACGGCGATAATAGCCCCCTCCATTATATTCTCCATCAAAGAAACACCCATTACAACCGCAGGGGGCACTATTGTGAGGATGGGAACTATTGGCTACTTACCTGGAGATGAAATCTGTGATCTACTCTCAGTCACAAGTTTATCAGGAAGAACAAGTTGAGGATGTGTCTTCAAATCACTCCCCACCTGGTTTATAGTACTACATGTCACATGGAGATGATGGTCTAGTACGGGCGAGGTTTATAGTACTACATGTCACAAGGAGATGATGGTCTAGTACGGGCGAGGTTTATAGTACTACATGTCACATGGAGATGATGGTCTAGTACGGGCGAGGTTTATAGTACTACATGTCACAAGGAGATGATGGTCTAGTACGGGCGAGGTTTATAGTACTACATGTCACTTGGAGATGATGGTCTAGTACGGGCGAGGTTTATAGTACTACATGTCACAAGGAGATGATGGTCTAGTACGGGCGAGGTTTATAGTACTACATGTCACATGGAGATGATGGTCTAGTACGGGCGAGGTTTATAGTACTACATGTCACAAGGAGATGATGGTCTAGTACGGGCGAGGTTTATAGTACTACATGTCACATGGAGATGATGGTCTAGTACGGGCGAGGTTTATAGTACTACATGTCACATGGAGATGATGGTCTAGTACGTGCCTGGTTTATAGTACTACATGTCACAAGGAGATGATGGTCTAGTACGGGCGAGGTTTATAGTACTACATGTCACATGGAGATGATGGTCTAGTACGTGCCTGGTTTATAGTACTACATGTCACAAAGAGATGATGGTCTAGTACGGGCGAGGTTTATAGTACTACATGTCACATGGAGATGATGGTCTAGTACGTGCCTGGTTTATAGTACTACATGTCACATGGAGATGATGGTCTAGTACGTGCCTGGTTTATAGTACTACATGTCACAAGGAGATGATAGTCTAGTACGGGCGAGGTTTATAGTACTACATGTCACATGGAGATGATGGTCTAGTACGGGCGAGGTTTATAGTACTACATGTCACAAGGAGATGATGGTCTAGTACGTGCCTGGTTTATAGTACTACATGTCACTTGGAGATGATGGTCTAGTACGTGCCTGGTTTATAGTACTACATGTCACATGGAGATGATGGTCTAGTACGTGCCTGGTTAATAGTACTACATGTCACATGGAGATGATGGTCTAGTACGTGCCTGGTTTATAGTACTACATGACACATGGAGATGATGGTCTAGTACGTGCCTGGTTTATAGTACTACATGTCACAAGGAGATGATGGTCTAGTACGTGCCTGGTTTATAGTACTACATGTCACATGGAGATGATGGTCTAGTACGTGCCTGGTTTATAGTACTACATGTCACATGGAGATGATGGTCTAGTACGGGCGAGGTTTATAGTACTACATGTCACAAGGAGATGATGGTCTAGTACGGGCGAGGTTTATAGTACTACATGTCACATGGAGATGATGGTCTAGTACGGGCGAGGTTTTATAGTACTACATGTCACAAGGAGATGATGGTCTAGTACGTGCCTGGTTTATAGTACTACATGTCACAGGAAGATGGTAGTAGAGGTTCTAGTAGGCGTATGGGTGTGTATAGTACTCTGTACATGTCACATGGAGATGATGGTCTAGTACGTGCCTGGTTTATAGTACTACATGTCACATGGAGATGATGGTATAGCGGTTATAGTACGTTTCACTGGGTATTTAGTAGTCTATATACTACATGTCACATGGAGATGATGGTCTAGTACGGGCGAGGTTTATAGTACTACATGTCACATGGAGATGATGGTCTAGTACGTGCCTGGTTTATAGTACTACATGTCACATGGAGATGATGGTCTAGTACGGGCGAGGTTTATAGTACTACATGTCACATGGAGATGATGGTCTAGTACGTGCCTGGTTTATAGTACTACATGTCACATGGAGATGATGGTCTAGTACGTGCTGGTTTATAGTACTACATGTCACATGGAGATGATGGTCTAGTACGTGCTGGTTTATAGTACTACATGTCACAGGAGATGATGGTCTAGTACGTGCCTGGTTTATAGTACTACATGTCACAAGGAGATGATGGTCTAGTACGGGTGGTTTATAGTACTACATGTACACATGGAGATACTGATGGTTATAGTACGTGCCTGGTATTTATAGTACATTAATGTCACAAGGAGATGATGGTCTAGTACGGGCGAGGTTTATAGTACTACATGTCACAGGAGATGATGGTCTAGTACGTGCCTGGTTTATAGTACTACATGTCACATGGAGATGATGGTCTAGTACGTGCGGAGGTTTATAGTATACATGTCACATGGAGATGATGGTCTAGTACGGGCGAGGTTTATATACTACATGTCACATGGAGATGATGGTCTAGTACGTGCCTGGTTTATAGTACTACATGTCACAAGGAGATGATGGTCTAGTACGTGCCTGGTTTATAGTATACATGTCACATGGAGATGATGGTCTAGTACGGCGGGTTTATATACTACATCATGAGTCCACAATGGAGAATGATGGTCTAGTACGGGCGAGGTTTATAGTACTACATGTCACAGGAGATGATGGTCTAGTACGTGCCTGGTTTATAGTACTACATGTCACATGGAGATGATGATTAGTCGTCTAGTATAGTACGTGCATGGGTATGGTTAGTACGCGTTATACTACATGTCACATGGAGATGATGGTCTAGTACGTGCCTGGTTTATAGTACTACATGTCACATGGAGATGATGGTCTAGTACGGGCGAGGTTTATAGTACTACATGTCACATGGAGATGATGGTCTAGTACGGGCGAGGTTTATAGTACTACATGTCACATGGAGATGATGGTCTAGTACGTGCCTGGTTTATAGTACTACATGTCACAAGGAGATGATGGTCTAGTACGGGCTGAGGTTTATAGTACTACATGTCACATGGAGATGATGGTCTAGTACGTGCCTGGTTTATAGTACTACATGTCACAAGGAGATGATGGTCTAGTACGGGCGAGGTTTATAGTACTACATGTCACATGGAGATGATGGTCTAGTACGGGCGAGGTTTATAGTACTACATGTCACATGGAGATGATGGTCTAGTACGGGCGAGGTTTATAGTACTACAAGTCACAAGGAGATGATGGTCTAGTACGTGCCTGGTTTATAGTACTACATGTCACTTGGAGATGATGGTCTAGTACGGGCGAGGTTTATAGTACTACATGTCACAAGGAGATGATGGTCTAGTACGTGCCTGGTTTATAGTACTACATGTCACATGGATATGATGGTCTAGTACGGGCGAGGTTTATAGTACTACATGTCACAAGGAGATGATGGTCTAAGTACGTGGCGATGGGTTTATAGTATACTACATGTCACATGGAGATGATGGTCTAGTACGTGCTGGTTTATAGTACTACATGTCACATGGAGATGATGGTCTAGTACGGGCTGCAGGTTTATAGTACATACAATGTCACATGGAGATGATGGTCTAGTACGTGCCTGGTTTATAGTACTACATGTCACATGGAGATGATGGTCTAGTACGTGCCTGGTTTATAGTACTACATGTCACAGGAGATGATGGTCTAGTACGTGCAGGTTTATAGTCACTGAATTGACATGTCTACACATGTACATGAGATGATGGTCTAGTACGGGCGGGTTTATAGTACTACATGTCACATGGAGATGATGGTCTAGTACGGGCGAGGTTTATAGTACTACATGTCACAGGAGATGATGGTCTAGTACGTGCCTGGTTTATAGTACTACATGTCACAGGAGATGATGGTCTAGTACGTGCTGGGTTTATAGTACTACATGTCACAAGGAGATGATGGTCTAGTACGTGCCGGTTTATAGTACTACATGTCACATGGAGATGATGGTCTAGTACGGGCGAGGTTTATAGTACTACATGTCACAAGGAGATGATGGTCTAGTACGGGCGAGGTTTATAGTACTACATGTCACAAGGAGATGATGGTCTAGTACGTGCCTGGTTTATAGTACTACATGTCACATGGAGATGATGGTCTAGTACGTGCCTGGTTTATAGTACTACATGTCACATGGAGATGATGGTCTAGTACGTGCCTGGTTTATAGTACTACATGTCACATGGAGATGATGGTCTAGTACGGGCAGAGTTTATAGTACTACATGTCACATGGAGATGATGGTCTAGTACGTGCCTGGTTTATAGTACTACATGTCACATGGAGATGATGGTCTAGTACGTGCGAGGTTTATAGTACTACATGTCACAAGGAGATGATGGTCTAGTACGTGCTGGTTTATAGTACTACATGTCACATGGAGATGATGGTCTAGTACGTGCCTGGTTTATAGTACTACATGTCACAAGGAGATGATGGTCTAGTACGGGCGCAGGTTTATAGTACTACATGTCAAAACGGAGATGATGGTCTAGTACGTGCCTGGTTTATAGTACTACATGTCACATGGAGATGATGGTCTAGTACGGGCGAGGTTTATAGTACTACATGTCACATGGAGATGATGGTCTAGTACGTGCTGGTTTATAGTACTACATGTCACATGGAGATGATGGTCTAGTACGTGCTGGTTTATAGTACTACATGTCACAAGGAGATGAACGGGCGAGGTTTATAGTACTACATGTCACAAGGAGATGATGGTCTAGTACGGCGGGTTTATAGTACTACATGTCACAGGAGATGATGGCTAGTACGCGGTTTATAGTACTACATGTCACAGGAGATGATGGTCTAGTACGGCGGTTTATAGTACTACATGTCACAGGAGATGATGGTCTAGTACGGGCGAGTTTATAGTACTACATGTCACAAGGAGATGATGGCTAGTACGGCGGGTTTATAGTTACATGTCACATGGAGATGATGGTCTAGTACGTGCTGGTTTATAGTACTACTGTCACAAGGAGATGATGGTCTAGTACGTGCCTGGTTTATAGTACTACATGTCACATGGAGATGATGGTCTAGTACGGGCGAGGTTTATAGTACTACATGTCACAGGAGATGATGGTCTAGTACGGCGTTTATAGTACTACATGTCACATGGAGATGATGGTCTAGTACGGGCGAGGTTTATAGTACTACATGTCACAGGAGATGATGGTCTAGTACGGCGAGGTTTATGTACTACATGTCACATGAGATGATGGTCTAGTACGTGCTGGTTTTAGTACTACATGTCACAGGAGATGATGGTCTAGTACGTGCTGGTTTATAGTACTACATGTCACAAGAGATGATGGTCTAGTACGGCGAGTTTATAGTACTACATGTCACAAGGAGATGATGTCTAGTACGGCCGGTTTATAGTATACATGTCACATGGAGATGATGTCAGTACGGGCGAGGTTTATAGTACTACATGTCACAAGGAGATGATGGTCTAGTACGGCAGGTTTATAGTACTACATGTCACATGAGATGATGTCAGTACGCGGTTATATACTACTGTCACAAGAGATGATGGTCAGTACGTGCTGGTTTATAGTACAAGTCACAGGAGATGATGGTCTAGTACGGGCGAGGTTTATATACTACATGTCACAAGGAGATGATGGTCGTACGGGCAGGTTAAGTACTACATGTCACATGGAGATGATGGCTAGTACGTGCGTTATAGTACTACATGTCAAGAGATGATGGTCTAGTACGTGCCTGGTTTATAGTACTACATGTCACAAGGATGATGGTCTAGTACGGCGAGGTTTATAGTACTACATGTCACAGGAGATGATGTCTAGTATGCTGGTTTTTTCATTCACAGGGAGATGGTCTAGGGCGGTTATTACTACATGTCACAGGAGATGATGGTCTAGTACGGCGAGGTTTATAGTACTACATGTCACAGGAGAGATGTCAGTACGGCGGTTTTATACTACATGTCACAGGGATGATGTCTATACTGCCTGTTTATAGTACTACATGTCACATGGAGATATGGCTAGTACGGCGGTTTTAGTACTACATGTCAGGAGATGATGGTCTATACGGCCGTTATAGTACTACATGTCACATGAGATGATGTCTAGTACGGGCGAGGTTTATAGTACTACATGTCACATGGAGATGATGGTCTAGTACGGCGTAGGTTTATAGTACTACATGTCACATGGAGATGATGGTCTAGTACGGCCTGGTTTATAGTACTACATGTACAATGGAGATGATGGTCTAGTACGGGCGAGGTTTATAGTACTACATGTCACATGGAGATGATGGTCTAGTACGGCGGTTTATAGTACTACATGTCACATGGAGATGATGGTCTAGTACGTGCCTGGTTTATGTACTACATGTCACAATGGAGATGATGGTCTAGTACGGGCGAGGTTTATAGTACTACATGTCACAAGGAGATGATGGTCTAGTACGGGCGAGGTTTATAGTACTACATGTCACATGGAGATGATGGTCTAGTACGGCGAGGTTTATAGTACTACATGTCACAATGGAGATGATGGTCTAGTACGTGCCTGGTTTATAGTACTACATGTCACATAAGGAGAGGATGGTTTATAGTACTACATGTCTGAGATGATGGTTATAATAAGTACTACATGTCACAAGGAGATGATGGTCTAGTACGGGCGAGGTTTATAGTACTACATGTCACATGGAGATGATGGTCTAGTACGGGCGAGGTTTATAGTACTACATGTCACAAGGAGATGATGGTCTAGTACGTGCTGGTTTATAGTACTACATGTCACATGGAGATGATGGTCTAGTACGGGCGAGTTTATAGTACTACATGTCACATGGAGATGATGGTCTAGTACGGCTGGTTTATAGTACTACATGTCACATGAGAGATGGTCTAGTACGGGGATTTATAGTACTACATGTCACAGGAGATGATGGTCTAGTACGGCGAGGTTTATAGTACTACATGTCACATGGAGATGATGGTCTAGTACGGCGGGTTTATAGTACTACATGTCACAAGGAGATGATGGTCTAGTACGTGCCTGGTTTATAGTACTACATGTCACATGGAGATGATGGTCTAGTACGGGCGAGGTTTATAGTACTACATGTCACATGGAGATGATGGTCTAGTACGTGCTGGTTTATAGTACTACATGTCACATGGAGATGATGGTCTAGTACGGGCGAGGTTTTATAGTACTACATGTCACAAGGAGATGATGGTCTAGTACGGGCGAGGTTTATAGTACTACATGTCACATGGAGATGATGGTCTAGTACGGGCTCGATGGTTTATAGTACTACATGTCACATGGAGATGATGGTCTAGTACGGCAGGTTTATAGTACTACATGTCACAAGGAGATGATGGTCTAGTACGGGCGAGGTTTATAGTACTACATGTCACATGGAGATGATGGTCTAGTACGTGCCTGGTTTATAGTACTACATGTCACATGGAGATGATGTCTAGTACGGGCGAGGTTTATAGTACTACATGTCACATGGAATGATGGTCTAGTACGGCGAGGTTTATAGTACTACATGTCACATGGAGATGATGGTCCTAGTACGGCCTGGTTTATAGTTACTACATGTCACAAGGAGATGATGGTCTAGTACGTGCCTGGTTTATAGTACTACATGTCACATGGAGATGATGGTCTAGTACGGGCGAGGTTTATAGTACTACATGTCACAGGAGATGATGGTCTAGTACGGGCGAGGTTTATAGTACTACATGTCACAAGGAGATGATGGTCTAGTACAGGGCGAGGTTTATAGTACTACATGTCACATGGAGATGATGTCTATACGTGCGGTTATAGCTACATGTCACAGAGTGAGGTCTAGTACGGCGGTTTATAGTACTACATGTCACAATGGAGATGATGGTCTAGTACGGGCGATGGTTTATAGTACTACATGTCACATGGAGATGATGGTCTAGTACGTGCCGGTTTATAGTACTACATGTCACAATGGAGATGATGGTCTAGTACGGCCGAGGTTTATAGTACTACATGTCACAGGAGATGATGGTCTAGTACGGCGAGGTTTATAGTACTACATGTCACATGGAGATGATGGTCTAGTACGGGCGAGGTTTATAGTACTACATGTCACATGGAGATGATGGTCTAGTACGTGCCTGGTTTATAGTACTACATGTCACATGGAGATGATGGTCTAGTACGTGCCTGGTTATAGTACTAACATGTCACAAAGGAGATGATGGTCTAGTACGGGCGAGGTTTATAGTACTACATGTCACAAGGAGATGATGGTCTAGTACGTGCCTGGTTTATAGTACTACATGTCACATGGAGATGATGGTCTAGTACGGGCGAGGTTTATAGTACTACATGTCACAAGGAGATGATGGTCTAGTACCGTAAGAGTTTGACTATTTTTACAAAAATTGTTTAATATTTGCCTAAATGTTATTTTTATAAGTAACTTAAACTACATGATTACTGTTGGTTTGGATGAAATTGCCTTTGGTGCTCTGATGATTTTTCTGAGTAATTATTTGAATATGACAGAAGACATAATATCCCAATGTCAATAATCAAATCTTTATTATTTAGCACCGCGTCTTACTACCCGTTCGGGTTATACGCTAATAAACAAAGCTTGGAAGCATTATCTAACAACATCGTGTGTGATAATAAAAACAATTACCTATTTCTGCTCATCATAGCTTTCATCTGAATTCCACGGAACACTTGTCTAGTAGCTTTATCCACGGTCCACGGAGAATCATTACAAGTAATTTCTAGCACTTATCTTAAACATTAGTTGGACTAACCCGCAATAGTTACCAATTTTGCAACTAGATTGCGCATTGATAAAGGCCTAGCTAAACGGATGTTTATTGAACTATCTGAATATCGATGCGGCGGGGTCTTTAAAAGGAAATTTAAATCAAGACCACTTCAGCCAACCCTATTTTACTCCATATCTTCGTTAATTTATCAAAGTATGTTTCTTGACCATTCCCTTTTACTCAATTTCTCATCTATATTTCACTACTCCAGCAATATTCATATATTCTTAATTATATCATTTCTTTGGTGTATATTTAAACTTTTTTCATATTATTCCCGGCGGAAGGAGTTTTTAGAAGAATTAAAGGAAATGATTAGGTTTTGTTTTACTATTGGTTTCGATTTAAACATGGTTTTAACACTTTGATAGTGAAATTTCCAATCAAGAAGAAAAAGAGACAGAGTGCTATAAATTACAATTTTGAGGTATCAAAATTTAGCTCAAAATCTTAATTTTAGCTGGGAGAGCTTGTGAGAAAAATACTCAGATATCTTTTAATAAATTAGATTTGTTTTGCGTAATTCAATTTTCAACAAAAGAATTTCTATGGGTAAGAAGTTTCCAACTTTTTGTTCACAAGGATATTTAAAAATATATAATATCATTGACAACTAATGTGGTTTAATAGTAGATTTCCAAATCTCATTGCCATAATTTTAGACATTGTTGAACTTAAATGTATATATATGCTTGAAATGTTTCAAGGTTATGAATTTTTTATCTAATGATTAGATTTTAGTTAAAATTGTGGTCCAGTAAATTTGTTTTGTTAATAAAACCAGGTTTATATAATATACATTTTATGAACACTATAATTTAACTTTGTTTCAAGATTATAAGTTAATTTTAAAATATTAATATTTTACTGTTATATATTTTAAATAAATTAAGTTACCTTAGATATGTAAATTAACGGAGCTCCACAGGCAGGTTTTGATTAGGTTAAAATTCAGAGTACATAAATAATCCAACAAATAACATTAAATAGATTTTTTGAAATGTATTTCACGATAACCTTTAAACTTGTTCCATTACAATATAATATCAAACTTAGGTGTAAGTGCAATTCTTATGTGTTTTACCCCAAGCGTTATCAACCCCCTTCTTATCATTGTATCATGTAAAATTGCTACGACTACCTACACTTGTACGTTTATGAGTTGAATTTCGAAATAAAACATGATCTATCAACATTTTACTACAGTATGGGCGAGGTTTATAGTACTACATGTCACATCCTGGAAATGATGGTAGTTAGTGCGAAGAGTCAGGGAGATGATGGTAGTCAGTACAGAGAATCAGGTGGGTGATGATTGTATAGAGAGTCAGAGAGATGATGGTAGTCAGTACAGAGAATCAGGTGGGTGATGATTGTATAGAGAGTCAGAGAGATGATGGTAGTCAGTACAGAGAATCAGGTAGGTGATGATAGTATAGAGAGTCAGGGAGATGATGGTAGTCAGTACAGAGAATCAGGTAGGTGATGATAGTATAGAGAGTCAGGGAGATGATGGTAGTTAGTATGGAGAATCAGGTAGATGATGATAGTACGGAGATTCAGGGAGATAATGGTAGTTACTATGGAGGGTCAGGGAGATAATGAGAGGTACTACAGTAAGTCAGGGTGACTATGGTAGTTAGTACGGAGAGTAAAGGATTTGTGGGTAGTTAATGCGGGCGTTAGAAAAAATATTGTTTATTATTATTAATTTGTGGCATTTTATGCCATATTTCTGAGCTGACTCATAGTCTTAGCATACGACATAAGAAATAACTTGTTTTATAGCCAACACAAAAACTAACTCCTCAATCATTAATTTATCACTGTGAAATAAGTCCTAATTTCAGCAATGTTAATCCAGACGCCCACGTCATCAACCACACTACAAGTCTCCCACCCCTCCCCAATTCACGACATGTCCCTACATGTAGCCTTATCAACTTCTAGGGGAATATTTAGTTACTACTTATTAGTAAACAAAAAGAGGGGATTGTTTGTCAACAGATGTGTTTGTACCTGAGACTAAGGGCCATACTTTACCTAACCCAGCGGTTGAATCAAGATTGTTTCAAAACCCATTAACAAACAATTTTATGAACCACGAAAAATAGGTTTTCTAGAGCTTTAAATCAAATCCGTATCGCCTTGTCAAAATAAAACCAAAACTTTGATAATATCTCGATAAGCCCTTCTAGCGTAAATTTAATTAGTAATTTCCAGACCCATTGAAGCTCCACACCCCACACATTGACAAGCTTTATGTTCCAAGGTACGTCTACTCTGATTGCCTTAACAACAACAGTGGTAGCAATTATATGAAGTCTGTTCAAGGAACAATATCACCACGACAAGATGATACCTTGCCTGGTCTCTTATAGTTTATTACTCCTCCCACAACTTACACTAGGAGCTATTTATATTCACACAGGTTTGTATTAAAATGAATATATCGTGTAGATTAAGTTAATAGATTTAAAATGACAAACTTTGACATATGTAAGATGTAATTGGAAACTCGTTGAACAGTATTTATTATCTGTATTTTGATACAAGTCCAGAGGATAATTGATTTGATTACAAAATGTTTGTCTAAGCGAAGTACGGTAAATTATCTGTATTTCCCAACTATAGTCTCAGGCTTGAATTTTTACATATGAGGTATTTAAACACAGCACAGATGTATAAACAGACACAATTTATTAAGTTTTAAGAAAGAGATCTGTACATAATTTTCATACTAAATTTTTTAAACTAATTTAGTAAAATCCCAATATAATCAAAATAATGTATATAAAAAATAGGGTCCTAGAATGAGACTCATATATCTTTGCCTATTTACTTTAATGAGAACACACAATTTGTAGGCCAGTAGCACCACAATGTCATGAGCACACCAATAATCACACAACTTGTAGGCCAGTAGCATCACAATGTCCATGAGCACACCAATCATCACACAACTTGTAGGCCAGTAGCACCACAATGTCCATGAGCACACCGTGCAT